>JAKUCV010007316.1:0-33393 GCA_028386065.3 Turnera subulata
TCGATTACCACCACCTCCGAACCCTATTTTGGTTCAACCCCCTAATTAAAAAACACCAGTCAACACTTCCTCATGTTCCGAGAACCCTATTTTGGTGCACAAGCAGGTGCAAGTAACCCTCAAGGCCATGGGACTCTCAAAAACAAAGAAGACAAGATACCTCAACGGCAATGCTAGCGTGGGCTCTATTTCGGACAGCGAATTGCCTGAGACCGACTCTAACATCTGTCGTATTAATCAACGAGTGTTGGCCGATGCAAGTAGCAGCTCCAACTCTAATTCCGGTATCTTTTACCAACGCTGAGGTTCATGAGACAAATAAGGTCGGTGACCTTCTTGGCTAGGACAGGTCCTCATGTGTCCCAGAGACAGATAACCTCCTCACCGAGATGATTAACACTGCGGCTTTTGAATGGGTGCAAGAAAGAACTCAGGAGGAAGGAGCTCTTAATCTTATCTAGCGTCTCTTCCTTCTTTTATGTTAAGTTGCATATCATGGAATGTTAGAGGCCTCTGTTCTGCCTCCAAACAAAATCAGGTGCGTCGATTGGTTAACCAATTTCACTGCAATATCGCCCTCTTCTGTGAGACCAAATGCTCAAACGTAGACTTAGTTCTATGTCATAAACTATGGGGTCGAGGCCGTATTGATTTTGGCTCAATTGATTGTGATGGTAGAGTAGGGGGTTTGATTCTTATTTGGGATTGTATTTTTTCAAAGTTAACCGAGTTCTTTTCAGAATTGAATTATCTTGGATGGTTGTTTTGTTCACTCTAACTCTCAGGCTGTCGTTTGTGGTATTTTTGGCCCCTCTGCAGTGGATGCTCGTGTAGAGATGTTTCGGGAGCTTATTTCTCTCAAGCAAGACCTTCCTGCCCCATGGCTAGCTCTCAGGGACTTTAACGAGGTCCTCAATTCAGCTGACAAAAAAGTGGCAATTTCTTTCGGAGAGGTTCAGCTGCGTTTATGGAATTCGTGCAAAGATTGTCTCTTATCGAATTCGCCCTGGAAGACTGATTGTTCACTTGGAGTAATTCCATTGCGGCAAGCCGAATCGACCGGGTTTTTGTTGAAGGAGAATGGCATCTCATGTTCCCTCATCTGCAAATTAAGTCCGGTAGTAAGATGGGTTCCGATCACTGCCCTCTCGTGTTATACCAGAATGTTGCAGAATAGGGCAAACGACCATTCCGGTTTATATCAGCTTGGTGGGAGCACCCCAATTTCACGGAGGATCTTCAGAACATGTGAAACGAAGCCAAAGTTACTTTTTCTGGGTATTATAGATCTAACCATAATGAATCAATGTTTGTTGTTCAAATGGGTATGGAATTACACACAAGGTGGGGAGCAAGGATGGAAAACTCTGGTGAAGAATAAATGTGCAGGTCAGTTTTCTTCCTTGATGCCCCAATTCGACTACTCAAAGGCCTCTATACAATGGCGAGATGCGTGCTTATCCGGGTCTGTTAGTAGTCGAACGAGGGTGGATCTTTTCGAAGGGTCCAAAATTTTTATTGGAGATGGGAATCGTGCTCTCTTTTGGTTAGATAATTGGTTGGGACATGGTACTCTCAAAACCCTATTCCCACGGCTTTTCTCGGTCTCTCTTTGTAAGTCCTTTACTGTTGCACAAGCATTGAGGCCAGAGAACAACCTACCTTGCTGGAAGTCAATGTGGAGAAGATCATTATGGCAGTGGGAACTTTCTGATGTGGAAGTTGTACATAGCCGGATTTCAGCGTTTGATACTCTTCCCCATCTACAAGATAAAAGGTTCTGGTCACACTCCACAGACGGGTTATATTCAGTGAAAACTGGTAGGTCTTTCATTTATAGCAAAATTGGGAACCGATGTAATCTCCCACGACCATGGATGGGTCTTTTCCCTTTTAAGAATGAGTGTTGGGCTTGGTTAGCGCTTCACCACGACATTCCTACCAAGGATGAGCTTCGCTATCGTGGCATCTTACCACAATCAGACTCTATCTGCCCCCTATGCCGACTCCATCCCGAGTCTAGAGACCATCTTCTGGTGTCTTGCCCATATACTTGGCGTATCCGGGCCAAAATTTGCAGATGGTGGGGTCTATCGTGGTGCATCCCTGCAACTCTCCACGAGGTACTAGTACAGTGGGCCTTCCTATCCCCTCCTCCTGCTAGTAGATCAATTTGGATATCAATCGGATTTTCAATACTATGGGGAATATGGCTTGAAAGAAACAAAAGAATTTTCTAGAACCAAGAAACTAACTGTGACAGACTAATGGATACCATCATCATACATGCCACTACTTGGATCAAAAGACAACATCCCAACTTTCCATTTAGTGGTTCCTTCGTGCTATCAAATGCATAGGCTTTGAAAAACTGGAACGGAGCTCGTCAGGACTGTACTGAACAACAAGCTAGTGTCTATGTTACCTCTACTGTAAGTGCCTCCAATGGCGAAACGTGTAACCTTCAGTTTTCTTATACCCTACTTGTAATACAACCTTTATTAATAAATAAATAAGATCAACATCGTTAGCATCAAAAGAAAATGAGATTATAATGGTGTTTGGAGAAGAAGATAAATAGTAATTACAACACTAAGCCCATAAGTGTAGTATGTGACTTTTTTATAGGTGCCGTTGTACATGTGAGTTTTTTCTAAAAAAATATTACTAAAAACAGTGTGTTTTGCTTGGTAAAGAAAAGAAAGGCTTGAATCAATGTAGAGTTGGTCCAAGTGGTAAACGACTTAGTTCCGCTTATGCGAGGTCTCAGATTCTGAGTTCTCATGTATGGAGAAAATTCTTATTGGGAGACTCACCTAGCATACCTAGGTGCGCGACCTCGGTCGAATCCGGATTAGTGAGGACAAAGCTCCGGATACCTGATGAGGAAAAAGAAAAAGAAAAGAAAGGATTGATTTTTATTTTTTTAAAAAAAAACTTGAATTTCAAAACCTACCATCACTCGTTCAAAACGCCTTATGAGTTATGATCCACAAAACAAACTCTCAATATAAAGGCTATTATTCAAACCAAAGTGAAAGGAGTCCTGTGCCTTTCGTTTACGTTATAATCCAAATAAAACCAATGGTGGGCTCTATGCTTTCTTTTGAAGTTTATGAAAATAAATAGTGGTGAAAAGCAAGCCTAACCGAAAATGCCTCGGGACCAAAAAAAAGTGTTTTGACTTTTTACAAATATTTTGACTAATTAAAATTGTAATTAACCTCATAAAAAAATGTTAAGGATTAACAAAATCATGCCCAATCTAGATTATAAAAATATAATTACTTACAAAGAAACTAATATTAATGAATAAATTCAGTTTATCTTTTTTTATATTAAACATACGGAGAAGCCAGAAGGGAGAGGTAATACAAGAAGTACAAATCTCACAAAACAAAAGCAAGTGTTATGAATAAACAATTTAATGGAGAGATTTGGATGAAGAGAAATGGAAGAGAAGAGTAGATGGGGAGGAGCTTTTGCAGGAGAAAGTCGCTGCCGAGCTCATTTTCAGCTCTAGGTTTTTTCATTAATACTCCAATATATATATACAAGTGTTAGGTGAAATAGTCACGCATAATGACTCCACTTTTAACACGTTTTTATAACACACAAGCACTCCCTAGCAACTGGAGACAAGCCCAGCTTGGGACAAAAAACACCTGGAATAAGTAAAGGATTGAGATCCTCTCCTGTAAAGTTATGTCCTGTTCGTTGAATCGTGGCCATGATTTTCAAAATCATTGGTGAGAATTTATTTTTACCTTATTTAATTTTTTTAGTTTTTCTTACCTTACATATTTTAGGACCATTGATTAAACAAATCAACGGTATTTATTTAACAGGATCTCTCCTGTTGAATACTGTACAGGAGAGAATCCAAATCCCTTAGGGTGCAGTAGGCTCCACCAATCCATGATTGAAGAGCATCTACCAAACAGTAGCATAAAACACAGTTATCCAAAATGATCGAGCACCAAATAAGACATTCAGCCCCATCCAGTGACCAAAGAAGGAGCACACATCCCCACACCCCCATCACGTACAAACCCTACACCAAATTATCCAAGTGTATTCTCGTTAGCGATTACCTTGTTCATAACAAACTCAATTACCTTAGTATTTAATTAAGAAACACATCATGTAATCTTAATTTTGTAAAACACAAATCATTGAAATGAAAATAATAGAAATATGAGAAGTCTTGTATTAAAATAGGATGATTGATTGATTTGAAAGTACAGAAAAAATCACTATTACTTCATCTTACTCTATTTATTCATCAATTAACATGATCAGTCATGCAAAATTTTATTTTTATTTTTATATTAATAATTATTATTATAATCACATGCAGGGACTGATTCAAAAAAATTTTTTAGTGTAGGCAATTTAATATTTAATTGTCAAATTATATTTTCCTTAACATATATAAGTCGGTGTGCGATCCAGGCTGAATCTAGGTTAGTCAAGGTAAAATTTTGGATGGGAAAAAATAGAATATATATCATAATAAAATTATCTAATTATAAGGAAAAAAATGAATATTGCTTTTAAGTTTAACTGTACAATACCTTGAACCATTCAATTTAATCTAAAAGCTAAAATTAAATATTACAATCAATTTATTAGATGTAATATTTAAATTCTTATGTCACTCTTTGTAAAAAAAAAAAAAGCATTCTTTCAATATATAAGTAGTTATTTTTCTCACTAATATATAATTGATTCTTTTTTTTTTATGCTAACGATTATTTTTATTATTAAAAAGATCAATATTTACAAGCAGAGTTACGAGTGCAGTTACAAAATCCTTCTAAGAGGCTATCACAGTTACAAGCACGATTTACAACACGTATGACAGCAGGGGCTTATGAGGAAGATTGATGAGTCACTTGTGCGAGCACTTGGAAATTCCTGCGGGGGCTCGGCCAGTGTTTGATGGTTTCTGCAATAGACATGACGCATGAAATGCTATATGGGAAATTCATCAAGATTGCCTTCAACCAAACAACAGCGTGCACCAGGATTAAGTCCGTGGTTCTGTCAATGTCTACTCTCTTCTTGTCAAAAACACAACTGTTTCTTTAAAACCAATACTATCCAGGAAGCTCTGCTCATGTTAAAAGGAGACAGAAAGGCCCACTGATATAGCAAGTCATCCAAGGATCCAGGAGGCACCCATACAACATCCCACCATTTACATATTTTGCACCAAATGCGCCACGAGATCGGACATGAGAGGAGCAAATGATCTTTGGATTCCAAATGTGAGAGAAAAAAAGGACATATAGAATCAGTAAGGGAGATGATACCTCTATGCCGCAGAGCGTCTTTAGTAGGGATTCCGTTGTTGAGAGTAAGCCAAAGCCAGCTTTCAACTTTATGAGGGACTAAACTTAACCAGACATAAGGTTTGGCGCGCATGAATCCCCTTGATTTATAGATGAATTCCTTGCCTTCTTGCACTAAATAAGAGCCGCATTTAGCGTCAGTCCAAGTCCATCTATCCTCGACATGCGGGCGTAAATGCACAAACGAGACAATCTGCATCAAAGAGTCAACTTCCAGTGCCTCCCAATCCCTCATCTGTTTGCGCCATATGGTGTTAGAGTGGGGCTGCGAGTGCGCAGCCTCTAGGAACCTGGACACCGAGGCTTCCTGGTATGTCGAAATCATGAAGAGTCGCAGAAAAGTAAGTTTAAGTGGCCCGGAGCCAGTCCAATCATCAAGCCACTAACCCATTCCCAACAGTAATACGGACGCCTTTCAGCAAAGGAACACCGGACGAAGCCATGTCGCCACTAGACCTGACGATATCACGCCAGGTAGTGGATGCCTGAGGTAGAATAAATTGAGGATTCAGCATTGTTGATGGAACAGCACACTTATTTGCAATTAGAGTCTTCCATTCGCACATGTCGTTGCAAGTATAACTCCACAGCCTTTTGAACAAAAGGCATTGATTCAGAACGTTTAAGTCAACGATTCCCATTCCGCCTCGACTTTTCGGTACAGTAATGTGTTTCCAAGCAATCATACATAGCTTCCTCGACTCCTCCAAACCTTTCCAGAAAAAATTCCTCATGGTTTGAATGATTTTCTTTACTACTGCCACCGGAATCTGAAATAAGGACATGTAATAAACAGGTAATCCACTCAAGACAGCTTTAATCAAGGTGACTCTTCCGCCAAGTGATAAATATTTTCCTTTCCATGCTCCAAGCTTGCCACTGAATTTGTCTAAGACCGATTGCCACGCAGCCACTCTCTTCATGTTTGCCCCTAAAGGGAACCCCAATCCATTTTACTATGCAACATATTAGCGAAAGACTGAGTTTGGTCTTGATTCACACCAATGCCGATCACACTACTTTTGTAAAAATTGATGCTAAAGCCCAACAAAGCTTCAAAAATTCGGAGACACCGTTTAAGGTTTAAGAGAGGCTGAAGCTCAGCTGGGGAGAAGAGGATTGTGTCATCTGCGTATTGTAGGATAGAAAAATACAGATTACGCACTTCCACCTCCTTAATCACATCCAAAGCAGCCGCCTTATTGAGTATTTTAGGTAGTCCCTCGGCTGCCAAATTGAACAAAAAAGGCGAGAGAGGGTCGCCCTGTTTCAGGCCTCTTTCCACTGTAAACTCGTCGATAGGGGAGCCATTGACCAAGACAGACAAGGATGATGAATGAAGGCATACTGCAATCCAGTTGCACCATCGCTGCCCGAAATTCATTGCTTTTAGAACCTGCTTCAAATATTCCCAATCAACCGAATCATACGCCTTCCTAAAATCAATTTTCCATACTATGGTCTTCGCTTTATTTTTTTTTTAAGAATGCATGATCTCACTGGCCAAGAAAGCACTGTCCAGGATGCTTCTACCTTCAATAAAAGCGGATTGTTGTTTCCCAACAAGTGATGGCATAACCTGCTTTAATCGATGAGCCAACATTTTGGAAATAATTTTGTACAGCTCGTTAACTAGGGTAATAGGCCTGAACTCCTCTAGAGATTCTGCACCTGCCTTTTTTGCAATGAGCGTGACGTATTCCATGTTTGCGCCTTTGGGTATCCTGCCATTCTCAAAAAATTGGGAAACCATGTCAAAAATATCATGTTTAATTAGGTGCCAGCATCTTTTGTAGAAGGAAAAGGAGAATCCGTCGGTGCCTGGTGATTTGGAGTTGTCACAGTTTCACACGGCTTCTTTCAGCTCGTGCATAGTGCAAGGTTTTTCAAGGTCAGCGGCTGTTTGTGCATCCAGTTGATTGAAATTGATAGAACCAATGGATGGTCTGCATTGATTGCCCCGTGTATATAGCTTTGAGAAAAAGTGACACACTTCCTCTTTGATTGTAGATGGATCGGTGACCGGTTGCCTGTTGATAATTAGGTGATTTATTCTATTCTTGCGGCGCAAGCCGAGAGATGAAAGAATCTTGTATTCCGGTCGCCGAGCTTGCACCAATTAATTCTTGACTTTTGCCACCACATTGACTCTAGCTTTTTGGATTTTCCTACCAATTCGGTTTTTAATTCCTGAACACATTGAAAGTCAGCAGCAGATAAGGTCCGAGTCTCAGCAAGCAGATCCCATTCATCCAATTTGGATTGTATCAGAGCAATCTTCTCATTCACGTTACCATACACATCCCTGTTCCACTTGGCAATGGATTTCCTTAGGAAACTCAATCGCCTAAGGAGATTGTACTTTCCGGGAAATTCAATACAAGCATCTTTCCACATACCATTTCCATGAAATTCGGGTGCTCCCACCAAGTGGCCAAAAAGCAAAAAGTTCGTTTCCCCCAAGCTGGCTGATCTTGAGACAACAAAAGCGGGCAGTGATCGGACCCTTGCTTACTGCCAGATTTTAGACACAAATGCGGGAACAATAGCAACCATTCACCTTCTGCAAATACCCTGTCGATCCGACTAGCTGCTTTATAATTGCCCCATCTGAAGAGTCGGTACTGTATGCAACAACCCGGGTAAAAATTTATATTTTACCGGGATTGTAAAAATGCTTTGTACAGTAATTTACCATGTAAAATAATCTTGGGTAATTATTTCAGGGTAAATTACGCATCGGATTCCGAAACCGACCCTTACCCCACGCTCGGGATTTTTCTGCGGATTTTACGGACCAAACTTGGAATTTTTCGGGTCCAGGAATCTTCAGAAAGTCAAGCTTAACCCCGAATTATCGGGCCAGAAATAAAGTCAAGGGGGTGTTATAGTTATTTTCTGGTCCGAACGGGACACGACTGCATAATTGAAAATTATGCAGCCGCCTCTTTCCTGTTACGCTCGTGAACTCTTGTTTCCCCTGTGATGCTCGTGATATGCCAGTACTCTGCATACTCTTCTTCTGCCTGCTTATACACGCCAAGCCACCCAGTTCTCTTCAATCATGCCCTACAAACTCACTGCCTGCAAACTCCACCTGCATAAACACATCACAACTCACCTCCTTCTACAATTTCCCTGCAAAACTACACAACACCAAACACTAATCTTCCAGAAAAAAAAAAAAAAGAGAAAAGAATGTAAAAGATAAGAAAACAGAAAAGAAAAAAAAGAAAAGAAACAAAAAAAAAGGGAGTAGGGGCTGCCGGACACCACCACACACCGCCGACCTCCCCATCGTCATTCCTCCTCTCGGGCGTGCAGAACCGATGGGTCGGACCTGTGCACGCCGCCGCTGCCACCGCACTTCATTCACCGCTGTCGTTTGAAGGAAGCCAAGTGAGCTCGCCCCGCTGTCGGCCTCTCTCGTCACGACCGCCTGCAGATCGCCTCCCGGCCAGACGAAGCCAGCCGCTGCCCTCTCTCCGTCTCCGAAGCGCGTCGCCTTGCTTACCGTCGCCTCGACCTCGTGCCTCCTCTTCTGTGCCGTCAAGCAGCCGCCCTCGCCGTCAACCTCGCACCACCGCCACTGTGAGGTGAGTGCAGGAGCTGGGTTTGGCGTGCGGGTCGACCCGCCACAATGGTTCGGATCCGGATGTTGATGGTTCAAAAGATGGGTATTTTGGGTGCTTGGGCTTGGGCCTTGGTAGTTGGGCTTGGCCACGCGAGCCTGCGCCTGGGCCTCAGCTTGAGGTCTGGGCCTAGTGCTGTGCAGGCCTGGCTGGCACTATTCATGGGCCCAGTCCAGTAAAAAAAAAAAAGAAGAAGAAAATAAATTCTGGAATGAAGGAAAACATTAAAAATAAAATAAATAATTATATTGGTATATTGGAATAACTTGGAAAATATATGGATATTAAATGGAAATAATTATTTTGGAATATATATATATATATATGGTAAAAAATAATAATTTTGGAAAGTACATACTCAAGGAAAATAAAAAAAAATGGGAAGGGTATTATCAAAGTAAATACGTACCGGAATAATAACCGGATATAATTATGGTAAAATATTACCGGCCTATGTAAATAAATGGTGAATTATGACGATAATGGGAATAACCCGGGGAAGTACCGCGTAAGACCAGTAATTATTTTTACGGCTTACAGTAATAGTCGAGCATTTGCATATCATCTTATATGTGCATAAATTGTTGTTTGATATAGGAAATGATAATGAGCAGTACCCTGAGGAGCCTGAGTCGGAACACTTCGAGAACTACCAGGAATAGAAAATCGGCTAAGATGAGGATAAGTAAATATTTATATACTACCGTAGTACCAAGTTGCTGTTGTGTTATATGCTTTCTTTATGGCTGTGGATAGTTGTTGTGAGATGAGTTTAATTATTGTTTGTTGCCGTTGTTGTTGCTGAATTGATGTTTCTCTTGATGATTATAATGATAGAAACGTTGGTATTAGTAAGTCATTACCGTTGTTGTTGGCTGTGGAAATTGTGAGAGTAGAGTACCGTGGGTACTAGTTGAATAAGATTGTATTATCTAGACGAGCAGAGAGGCTGTGAGCCTGCTCGGGATAAAGTGATAATGGAGGATGATAGAAATTAAGTAATTAGGAATAATAAACTGGGCACATTTAGACATCTAGTAATCACAGTTAGATGATTGGAATAGCCAGATTGTAGTCTTATTTTTATGGTACTGGGGGAGAGTGTGCTTGGGGTCTGCTCCCTGTCTATACCAGTTTTTATTTAGGCACTGGGGGAGAGTGTGCTTGGGGTCTGCTCCCTGTCTATGCCAGTTTTACGTGGAGGTACCAGGGCGGGGTCCACGGGCTAGCTAGCTTGACTACCAGGCGACGGTCATCATTTAACTAGTGATAGGGGCCCTGATTAAAAATTGGTGTAGCATGTCTAGAATCACAGAGTGTGTTATTTAGGGTCAAGAACCTTAGTTACTTGCTGTTGATGTGACTTGGATTATTTATGGTTATTGCATATGTATGTTTGGAAATAATTTTGTACAGCTCGTTAACTAGGGTAATAGGCCTGAACTCCTCCAGAGATTCTGCACCTGCCTTTTTTGCAATGAGCGTGACGTATGTCGTGTTTGCGCCTTTGGGTATCCTGCCATTCTCAAAAAATTGGAAAACCATGTCAAAAATATCATGTTTAATTCGGTGCCAGCATCTTTTGTAGAAGGAAAAGGAGAATCCGTCGGTGCCCGGTGATTTGGAGTTGTCACAGTTTCACACGGCTTCTTTCAGCTCGTGCATAGTGCAAGGTTTTTCAAGGTCAGCGGCTGTTTGTGCATCCAGTTGATTGAAATTGATAGAACCAATGGATGGTCTGCATTGATTGCCCCGTGTATATAGCTTTGAGAAAAAGTGACACACTTCCTCTTTGATTGTAGATGGATCGGTGACCGGTTGCCTGTTGATAATTAGGTGATTTATTCTATTCTTGCGGCGCAAGCCGAGAGATGAAAGAATCTTGTATTCCGGTCGCCGAGCTTGCACCAATTAATTCTTGACTTTTGCCACCACATTGACTCTAGCTTTTTGGATTTTCCTACCAATTCGGTTTTTAATTCCTGAACACATTGAAAGTCAGCAGCAGATAAGGTCCGAGTCTCAGCAAGCAGATCCCATTCATCCAATTTGGATTGTATCAGAGCAATCTTCTCATTCACGTTACCATACACATCCCTGTTCCACTTGGCAATGGATTTCCTTAGGAAACTCAATCGCCTAAGGAGATTGTACTTTCCGGGAAATTCAATACAAGCATCTTTCCACATACCATTTCCATGAAATTCGGGTGCTCCCACCAAGTGGCCAAAAAGCAAAAAGTTCGTTTCCCCCAAGCTGGCTGATCTTGAGACAACAAAAGCGGGCAGTGATCGGACCCTTGCTTACTGCCAGATTTTAGACACAAATGCGGGAACAATAGCAACCATTCACCTTCTGCAAATACCCTGTCGATCCGACTAGCTGCTTTATAATTGCCCCATGTGAAGAGTCGGTCCTGTATGTAACAACCCGGGTAAAAATTTATATTTTACCGGGATTGTAAAAATGCTTTGTACAGTAATTTACCATGTAAAATAATCTTGGGTAATTATTTCAGGGTAAATTACGCATCGGATTCCGAAACCGACCCTTACCCCACGCTCGGGATTTTTCTGCGGATTTTACGGACCAAACTTGGAATTTTTCGGGTCCAGGAATCTTCAGAAAGTCAGGCTTAACCCCGAATTATCGGGCCAGAAATAAAGTCAAGGGGGTGTTATAGTTATTTTCTGGTCCGAACGGGACACGACTGCATAATTGAAAATTATGCAGCCGCCTCTTTCCTGTTACGCTCGTCAACTCTTGTTTCCCCTATGATGCTCGTGATATGCCAGTACTCTGCATACTCTTCTTCTGCCTGCTTATACACGCCAAGCCACCCAGTTCTCTTCAATCATACCCTACAAACTCACTGCCTGCATAAACACATCACAACTCACCTCCTTCTACAATTTCCCTGCAAAACTACACAACACCAAACACTAATCTTCCAGAAAAAAAAAAGAAGAGAAAAGAAAGTAAAAGATAAGAAAACAGAAAAGAAACAAAAAGAAAAGAAACAAAAAAAAGGGAGTAGGGGCTGCCGGACACCACCACACACCGCCGACCTCCCCATCGTCCTTCCTCCTCTCGGGCGTGCAGAACCGATGGGTCGGACCTGTGCACGCCGCCGCTGCCACCGCACTTCATTCACCGCTGTCGTTTGAAGGAAGCCAAGTGAGCTCGCCCCGCTGTCGGCCTCTCTCGTCACGACCGCCTGCAGATCGCCTCCCGGCCAGACGAAGCCAGCCGCTGCCCTCTCTCCATCTCCGAAGCGCGTCGCCTTGCTTACCGTCGCCTCGACCTCGTGCCTCCTCTTCTGTGCCGTCAAGCAGCCGCCCTCGCCGTCAACCTCGCACCACCGCCACTGTGAGGTGAGTGCAGGAGCTGGGTTTGGCGTGCGGGTCGACCCGCCACAATGGTTCGGATCCGGATGTTGATGGTTCAAAAGATGGGTATTTTGGGTGCTTGGGCTTGGGCCTTGGTAGTTGGGCTTGGCCACGCGAGCCTGCGCCTGGGCCTCAGCTTGAGGTCTGGGCCTAGTGCTGTGCAGGCCTGGCTGGCACTATTCATGGGCCCAGTCCAGTAAAAAAAAAAAAGAAGAAGAAAATAAATTCTGGAATGAAGGAAAACATTAAAAATAAAATAAATAATTATATTGGTATATTGGAATAACTTGGAAAATATATGGATATTAAATGGAAATAATTACTTTGGAATATATATATATATATGGTAAAAAATAATAATTTTGGAAAGTACATACTCAAGGAAAATAAAAAAAAAATGGGAAGGGTATTATCAAAGTAAATACGTACCGGAATAATAACCGGATATAATTATGGTAAAATATTACCGGCATATGTAAATAAATGGTGAATTATGACGATAATGGGAATAACCCGGGGAAGTACCGCGTAAGACCAGTAATTATTTTTACGGCTTACAGTAATAGTCGAGCATTTGCATATCATCTTATATGTGCATAAATTGTTGTTTGATATAGGAAATGATAACGAGCAGTACCCTGAGGAGCCTGAGTCGGAACACTTCGAGGACTACCAGGAATAGAAAATCGGCTAAGTTGAGGATAAGTAAATATTTATATACTACCGTAGTACCAAGTTGTTGTTGTGTTATATGCTTTCTTTATGGCTGTGGATAGTTGTTGTGAGATGAGTTTAATTATTGTTTGTTGATGATTGGAATAGCCAGATTGTAGTCTTATTTTTATGGTACTGGGGGAGAGTGTGCTTGGGGTCTGCTCCCTGTCTGTACCAGTTTTTATTTAGGTACTGGGGGAGAGTGTGCTTGGGGTCTGCTCCCTGTCTATGCCAGTTTTACGTGGAGGTACCAGGGCGGGGTCCACGGGCTAGCTAGCTTGACTACCAGGCGACGGTCATCATTTAACTAGTGATAGGGGCCCTGATTAAAAATTGGTGTAGCATGTCTAGAATCACAGAGTGTGTTATTTAGGGTCAAGAACCTTAGTTACTTGCTGTTGATGTGACTTGGATTATTTACGGTTATTGCATATGTATGTTTGCTTATGGATTTTACCCGGTGAGCACTTCGGACTCACCCGTCGCCTGCGTGACCTGGTTGCGTAGTTTGATTGTGCGTAGCTCAGGTACGTTCGAGGCAAGCTGTGGCGCACCCTCTGCCAGGCCCGGATCCATCCTGCATTGCATCATGTTCATACTGTTGTCTGTTGTTGTGTTGTATTAAGACTTTCGCTGCTTGCATTTAATAACTCTGTGGATTAATGCTTGTTGTAATAATGTTCCCGTGCCGGAACAAGTACGGTTGATGTATTATGTACTTTTAATGTATTAAATCTGTTGGTTGTGATATTTACCGCTGTGGTTATTGTAATAGTATGTGGTCCTACGTGTTTACTGTGTATAACGGCAGATACGGAACGGGGCGTTTCATTTTGGTAGCGGAGCGGGCTGTAGGTCATTGGTTGTTGTTTGATTGTTTGTGCATATCCTGGTCCACATGTTATAAATATGATACTCATGGATACATCTTCATATAGGTAGGACGAGATGGATCCGGCTGAGGGACACCAGTATGCCGCCCAACAGCACTTGGAAGAAGACCAAGTGTCAATCTGTCAATCGCATGCCTACGTGGACGAGCCACATGTTTACGATGGGGTACCGGGTATGCCATACCAGATGTCCTTGCAGATGATGCACATGATGACACAGATCCTTCATCAACAGACAGCTGGGGGACCAGTCAAGGACCCTGTTTTCACCAAGCTATCTGAGCTTGGAGCTGAGCCATTCTCAGGAGCAACCGACCCTCGTGAGGCGGACGAGTGGCTACGTCAGATCGCCAGGGTCATGCTTAAGATCAAGTGCATAACCGACCAGTGGGCGAATTATGCCGCATCTCTTTTCCGTGAGGAAGCAGCAACCTGGTGGGAATCTACCACAAGAGACCTGCCGAAACCAGTGGTGATGCCATGGGCTGAGTTCACGGCCATGTTTAAGGACTAGTTCATTACCGAGGAATTTTAGGAACGCATGCAACATGAATTCCTGGAATTGCGCCAGGATAATATGACCGTGACAGAGTATGAGAAGAAGTTTGACCGCCTGTCCCTGTATGTTGGAGATCTGGTAGCAACTACCAAAGCCAGATGCC
This sequence comes from Turnera subulata, assembly GCA_028386065.3. NCBI lineage: Eukaryota > Viridiplantae > Streptophyta > Magnoliopsida > Malpighiales > Passifloraceae > Turnera > Turnera subulata. The sequence goes on from JAKUCV010007316.1 coordinate 14,648, forward strand.
AACGTTTCTGGAGAGGTTTGCATCCTGACATTCGAGCTATCATGGGATGCAAGGATTTTGCTGAATATCAGGACATGGTGAGGGATGCTTAGAAGTCTGAAGTTACCTGGCGTGACCAACAGGAGTATTGCCGAAAGAGGAATCACCGCAGGTTCCTCCTAGTCAGAACAAGAAGCCATATGTACCAGCCGCTAGTGCACCTGTGGCTGGACGTGGACAGTATCAGCAGATGACCTATGGACGTGGTTGGACTAACAACTGCGGAGCTTCGATTGGAGGATGGAGTGGACCTGGAGTGACTAGTTCTGGAGACAACCGCTTCCGACGCCCCATATCAGCAGTCAGATGCTTTGAGTGCAACGAGTTGGGACATTACCGTTATGCATGCCCGAAGTTTGGGAGAGTCAGTAACTCTGCACCGGCACCAACAGTTCAGGCCTCTATGGCTAGTGTGCCAGGTGGATTTAGAGCACAAGGACAAGGACAAGGTCGAGGTCGTGGGAATCCTTCCGCAAGGACCCAATCTGGAGCTAACCAGAGCACAGCAGTTCCTAGAGCTTTCGTCATCACCGCAGAAGAGGACCCTGATGCTGCTCAAGTCATAGCAGGTATCTTTACAGTACATGGTAATGTTGCATTCACATTAATTGATCCTGGAGCTACACATTCCTTTATTGCTCAGACCTATGCTATGCAACGTAACTGTGAGGATGTATCCTTAGAAAAACCGATGAGGGTTAGATTACCCGCAGACATCATAGTGAGACTAGATAGAGTTTGTAAGGATGTGCCGCTAGTATTCGAGGACGAAACCTTTCCTTCTCGACTCATTGTCATGAACAATGGGAGAATTTGATATAATCCTAGGCATGGATTGGTTGTCGAAGTACCAAGTTTTGGTGGATTGCCGAGCTAAGCAAGTGAGGTTGACATCCGTCGAAGACCGGTCAATTGTTTTGTCCGGAGTGGGGAGAACTACAACCACATGTAGTATCTCTGCTACCCAGGGCTACGAAATGAAGCAACATGGTCCAGATGCTTTGCTGACCCACATTCCAGGTGGAGAGACACAAGACCCTACCCCGGAGGATGTATTAGTTGAAGGGGAGTTTGTTGATGTTTTCCCAGATGATCTACCAGGTTTGCCACCTGACAGAGAGGTTGAGTATACCATCGAGCTTGTACCTGGAGTTACACCTATCTCGATGGCACCAACAGAACTTCAGGAGCTGAAGAAGCAGCTAGATGAACTATTAGAGAAAGGTTTCATCAGACCTAGTACCTCACCATGGGGTGCACTAGTGTTGTTCGTGAAGAAGAAGGATGGTAGTCTGCGTATGTGTGTAGACTATCGCCAGATCAACAAGGTGACAATCAAGAACAAGTACCCGTTACCGAGGATTGATGATCTTTTCGATCAGCTTCAAGGAGCAATGGTGTTTTCAAAGATTGATCTCCGATCGGGCTATCACCAGATTAAGATTTCGGAGAAGGACATACCAAAGACAGCTTTCCGCACATGGTATGGCCACTATGAATTCACTGTGGTACCTTTCGGTTTGACCAATGCACCGGCAGTATTCATGTGCTTGATGCACTTGGTCTTGAACGAGTTTTTGGATAAGTTCATTGTGGTCTTCATCGACGATATCCTCATCTACTCCAAGAGCAAGGAAGAGCACGAAGAGCATTTGAGGATAGTACTTCAGTGGTTACGGGAGAAGCAGCTGTATGCCAAATTCAACAAGTGTGAATTTTGGCTTGGAGAAGTTTTCTTCCTTGGACATGTAGTAGGCGGGGATGGAATAAAGGTTGATCCTGCCAAAGTTAAGGCTGTGTTGGAGTGGGAGCCTCCTAAGAATGTGTCAGAAGTCAGGAGTTTTCTTGGCCTTGCAGGATACTATCGGAGGTTCATAGAAGGTTTTTCCTTATTAGCCAGTCCCATGACTAAGCTAGTGAGGAAAGAACAAGCTTTTGTTTGGAGCCCGGAGTGCCAACATAGTTTTGAGGAGCTTAAGAAGAAGCTGACCACGGCACCAGTGCTGACGGTACCCAAGCCAGGAGTGGAGTATGTGTTGTTTTGTGATGCATCAGGACTTGGGTTAGGAGCTGTGCTGATGCAAGAAGGACGAGTGATTGCTTATGCTTCTAGACAGCTAAGGACTCATGAGAAGAACTACCCGACTCATGATCTTGAGATGGCAGCTGTGATCTTGGCTCTGAAGATTTGGAGACACTACTTGTTTGGAGAGAAGTGTCGAATCTTCACCGACCACAAAAGCCTTAAGTACATCATGACTCAGAAGAAGCTTAACCTGAGACAAAGACGTTGGGTTGAGTTACTTAACGATTATGACTGTACTATTGAATATCACCCAGGGAAAGCTAATGTGGTAGCTGATGCTTTGAGCCGGAGACAATCGGATGATGCCTCCACTAGTTACTCGATGTTTTCACTTATTGAGTTAAGGAAGTTGGGAGTTGACTTGACAGTGGATGATACAGGAGCCTTACTGGCACACATAAGTGTCAAGTCAAACCTAAGAGGATGGATAGTGGAGTTACAAGATGGAGATCCCGACCTGGTCAAGCTAAAGGAAGGAGTAAGGAGTGGAAAGGAAGACAAGTTTCGTATAGCCGATGATGGAGCATTGATGATTGGGAAACGGGTATGTGTACCCAATGTCAGTAACCTGCGTAGTTAGATTCTGGATGACGGTCATATGACGCCGTATGCGATGCATCTTGGAAGCACCAAGATGTATCAGAACTTGAAGAGCCATTTCTGGTGGCCTCGTATGAAGAAGGAAGTGGCAGAGTATGTTGCTAGATGCATTACTTGCCAGCAGGTGAAAGCCGAACATCAGGCTCCAGCAGGCAAGATGAGATCGTTGACAATACCGGAGTGGAAGTGGGAGATGATCACTATGGATTTTGTGATTGGTTTGCCGATGACTCGGAGGCAACATGATGCTATTTGGGTCATCATTGACCGATTAACAAAATCGGCTCATTTTCTTCCTATCCGTCAGACTGAAACCATGGACACATTGGCGGGTAAGTATGTTGCTGAGATTGTGAGACTACACTGGATTCCAAAGTCTATATTCTCAGACAGGGATCCGAGGTTCACATCACGTTTTGGGAAGAGTTGACAAGCTACTTTGGGAACCAAGTTGAGCTTCAGCACTGCTTTTCATCCTCAGACAGATGGACAGTATGAGAGGACCACACAGACACTGGAGGACATGCTTAGAGCTTGTGCACTTAACTTGAGTGGGAGTTGGGATAAGTACCTACCTTTGGCAGAGTTTGCAAATAATAACGGCTACCATTCCAGCATTGGTATGCCACCTTTTGAGGCTCTCTATGGGAGGAAGTGTAGAAGTCCGGTATGTTGGGACGAAGAAGGTATGAGATTGATCGTTGGACCGGAGTTAGTCCAACAGACAGTGGACAAGATCCAGATGGTGAGACAGTGCATGAGAGCTGCTCAGGATCGGCAGAAGAGCTATGCCGACAAACACCGACGTGAGATGGAGTATAACGTTGGTGAGAATGTTTTTCTCAGAGTCGCGCCCTGGAAAGGAGTGATCAGGTTTGGCAAGAGAGGAAAGCTGAGTCCAAGGTATATCGGACCATATGAGATTGTGGAGAGAATTGGACCACTAGCTTACAGGTTGTCATTACCTGAAGAGCTATCACGCATTCATGACGTGTTCCACGTCTCTATGCTGAGGAGATACCGGTCAGACCCTAATCATATTGTGGCCCCAGTGGATGTTGAAGTAGCAGAAGACCTTACCTACACAGAAGTGTCGGAATAGATTCTTGCTCGGGAAGTTTGATAGTTGCGGAACCGTACCATTCCTATGGTTAAGGTCAATTGGAGTAAGCATTCTACTAACGAGTCAACATGGGAAGTCGAGGAGCACATGCGATCCCAGTATCCGCATCTCTTCACCGGTTCGGAGTGAATTTCGGGGACGAAATTCTTTTAAGGGTGGTAGACTATAACAACCCAGGTAAAAATTTACATTTTACCGGGACTGTAAAAATGCTTTGTACAGTAATTTACAATGTAAAATAATCTTGGATAATTATTTCAGGGTAAATTATGCATCGGATTCCGAAACCGACCCTTACCCCACGCTCGGGATTTTTCTGCGGATTTTACGGACCAAAGTTGGAATTTTTCGGGTCCAGGAATCTTCAAAATTTCAGGCTTAACCCCGAATTATCGGGCCAGAAATAAAGTCAAGGGGGTGTTATAGTTATTTTCTGGTCCGAACAGGACACGACTGCAAAATTGAAAATTATGCAGCCGCCTCTTTCCTGTTACGCTCGTGAACTCTTGTTTCCCCTGTGATGCTCGTGATATGCCAGTACTCTGCATACTCTTCTTCTGGCTGCTTATACACACCAAGCCACCCAGTTCTCTTCAATCTTACCCTGCAAACTCACTGCCTGCAAACTCCACCTGTATAAACACATCATAACTCACCTCCTTCTACAATTTCCCTGCAAAACCACACAACACCAAAAACTAATCATCCAGAAAAAAAAAAGAAGAGAAAAGAAAGTAAAAGATAAGAAAACAGAAAAGAAAAAAAAGAAAAGAGAAAAAAAAGGGAGTAGGGGCTGCCGGACACCACCACACACCGCCGACCTCCCCATCGTCCTTCCTCCTCTCGGGCGTGCAGACCCGACGGGTCGGACCTGTGCACGCCGCCGCTGCCACCGCACCCTTCCTTCGCCGCTGCCGTTCGAACGAAGGAAGCCAAGTGAGCTCGCCCCGCTGCCGGCCTCTCTCGTCACGAACGCCTGCAGATCGCCGCCCGCCCAGACGAAGCCAGCCGCCGCCCTCTCTCCGTCTCCGAAGCGCGTCGCCTTGCTCACCGCCGCCTCGACCTCGCGCCTCCTCTTCCGTGCCGTCAAGCAGCCGCCCTCGCCGTCAACCTCGCGCCACCGCCACTGTGAGGTGAGTGCAGGAGCTGGGTTTGCCGTGCGGGTCGACCCGCCAGAATGGGTCGGATCCGGATGTTGATGGTTCAACAGATGGGTAATTTGGGTGCTTGGGCTTGGGCCTTGGTAGTTGGGCTTGGCCACGCGGGCCTGCGCCTGGGCCTCAGCTTATGGTCTGGGCCCGGTGCTGTGCAGGCCTGGCTGGCACTATTTACGGGCCCAGTCCAGTTAAAAAAAAAGAAGAAGAAAATAAATTCTGGAATGAAGGAAAACAATAAAAATAAAATAAATAATTATATTGGTATATTGGAATAACTTGAAAAATATATGGATATTAAATGGAAATAATTACTTTGGAATATATATATATATATATATATATATGTGGTAAATAATAATAATTTTGGAAAGTACATACTTAAGGAAAATAAAAAAAAATGGGAAGGGTATTATCAAAGTAAATACGTACCGGAATAATAACCGGATATATTATGGTAAAATATTACCGGCCTATGTAAATAAATGGTGAATTATGACGATAATGAGAATAACCCGGGGAAGTACCGAGTAGGACCAGTAAATTTTTTTTACGACTTACAGTAATAGTCGAGCATTTGCAGATCATCTTATCTGTGCATAAATTGTTGTTTGATATAGGAATTGATAACGAGCAGTACCCTGAGGAGCCTGAGCCGGAACATTTCGAGGACTATCAGGAATAGAAAATCGGCCAAGGTGAGGATAAGTATATATTTATATACTGCCGTAGTACCAAGTTGCTTTTGTGTTACACGCTTGAATAATTCTTTATGGCTGTGGATAGTTGTTGTGAGATGAGTTTAATTGTTGTTTGTTGCCGTTGATGTTGCTGAATTGATGCTGCTGTTGATGATTATAATGATAGAAATGTTGGTATTAGTAAGTCATTACCGTTGTTGTCGGCTGTGGAAATTGTGAGAGTAGAGTGCCGTGGGTACTAGTTGAATAAGCTTGTATTATCCAGACGAGCGGAGAGGCTGTGAGCCTGCTCGGAATAGTGTGATAATGGAGGATGATAGAAATTAAGTAATTAGGAATAATAAACTGGACACACTTAGACATCTAATAATCACAGTTAAATGATTGGAATAGCCAGATGGTAGTCTTATTTTTATGTTACTGGGGGAGAGTGTGCTTGGGGTCTGCTCCCTGTCTGTGCCTGTTTTACGTGGAGGTACCAGGGCGGGGTCCACGGGCTAGCTAGCTTGACTACCAGGCGACTACCATCATTTAACTAGTGATAGGGGCCCTGATTAAAAATTGGTGTAGCGTGTCTAGAATCACAGAGTGTGTTATTTAGGGTCAAGAACCTTAGTTACTTGCTGTTGATGTGACTTGAATTATTTACGGTAATTGCATATGTATGTTTGCTTATGGATTTTACCCGGTGAGCACTTCGGACTCACCCCTCGCCTGCTTGACCTGGTCGCGTAGTTTGATTGTGCGTAGCTCAGGTACGTTCGAGGCAAGCTGTGGCGCACCCTCTGCCAGGCCCGGATCCATCCTGCGTTGCATCATGTTCATACTGTTGTATGTTGTTGTGTTGTATTAAGACTTCCGCTGCTTGCATTTAATAACTCTGTGGATTAATGCTTGTTGTAATAATGTTCCCGTGCCGGAACAAGTACGGTTGATGTATTATGTACTTTTAATGTATTAAATCTGTTAGTTGTGATATTTACTGCTGTGGTTATTGTAATAGTATGTGGTCCTACGTGTTTACTGTTTATAACGGTAAATACAGAACGGGGCGTTTCACTGTAGATCAAACTCAATGAGGTTTAAACTTTGGATGAAGTTTCTAAAGGGTGTTGCACCATTGGTATACATTCTACCACTTTTGCGATCTGATGATCGAATAGTCTCGTTGAAATCGCCTGCAACAAGCCACGAGGATTGGAAGGTCTGTTTTAGTGATGCAAGTTCCTCGAACATGAGGATGTGAGACTCGCACTGAGAGTTACCGTAGATACCACACAAGGTTACCAACTCGTTGTTCTGAGTAAGGATGCCTTCAATCACAATTCAATTGTCGGAGCCTTTAAATCTGTTGACTGTAAATATATCTGTATTCCAGATAAATAAGAGGCCACCAGCATTGCCCCTCACATCAACACTCAAAAAATCAAAATTTCCAGAACCCCACACCTTTCGACACAAGAAATCATTCACCCTTGCACACTTAGTCTCACATAGGAAAACAAAGCTTGCAGACCAACGTGAAACTAGCAAACGAACAGCATCTTGTTTTTTGTGGGAACCGAGTCCTCTTACATTCCAAGTAATAAAATTAAACATAAAAGAGTAGATATACACGAGCAATTACCGGGGGTGAGCGATTTAGGATTCCGCCCGGGACCTCGACCACTCGTATGCTTCTGATTCAACCAAGTTGGCAATAAGTGTCTCATTAGCTTCAACATTGTTTGACCGGTCCCATCCAACAATATCTCCGACACGGTTTGTCTCTTGCACTTCGATGGAATTAAACGACACCGCAATACTGGACTCTACCTCTTCGCTGGCCAGGATTCTCTTATTCGCCCTGTGAATGTCAGAGTCCGTCGCTGACTTCCGGCTCTCCGGGGTTGAGGTGATGCTACCGTATTTATTGAGGTATCTTCCTTTCTTCTGATTACCCAATTGCATATCATTTAAGATAGCGAGTACTTTCCTTTCGACGATCTTGTGGATTTCAAGTTGACTGATCTCTCTGCTCAAGGAGGGGAGGCTATCACCGGTTAAGGGGTGTGAGTTGCGGTTCTTTGATGAAGATGCGGTACTCTCAGCAAACAAAGCTCAATTTCTGATATGCTGGGCTATTAAAGGGTGATATTCGGCCTGATGGGGATGACAAATATGGAACTAATGGGAGAGTACAATGGGTCACGCGTGTGGGTTGATATGTGGTGGGTTGATCCAAAGGGTACTCATTGTTAGTTGTTGGGCTTAGGGCCTTTGGAGTGGGCTGGGTTTTATTGTAGGCAGGGGATGACGCATGATAATTTAAATTTGGGTGTATGTGGGGTAAGAGGCATTTTTTTTTGGGGGCCAGGAGTTGGAGTTAGGTTGGTGCGCCAGCTGAGCGAGACTGCAAAAAGAGTTTTTGATAATTGGACGCAGGTGGTATTGGAGCTGTTTACAGAAACCATCTAGGAGGTTTTCTGGGTGCCTCAGCAACAAAGGTTGAAAATATAACAAATCCTATGACCTTGGAGGCCATAGCCATGCGGGACGCCATGTTGAAGGCACTAGAATTGGGCTACCTCTTCGCCACTATGGAGACGGATTCGCTCCTCCTATTCCGCTATGTCACACTGCAGGACACAGTGCTTTCCTCAGCGGGAGCCATCGTCAAGGACATCGCTTTACTGGCAGGGAGTTTCTCCTCATGTACTTTTGCTTATACCCTTAGGACTTGTAATAGAGTGGCTGATGCTCTAGCCTGTGAATCTTTCTCTTGTAAGTCCTACAATTTTTGGACAAGCTCCCCCCCCAAAACATATCTGGTCCTTATTACAGGGGGATTGTACTATTTTTAACCAGTAATTCAATCGAAGTCTTTTGCCATCAAAAAGAAAAAATAATAATTGGACTCACGTTGAAAGGATCTTCTGACACTGCAGTAGGCTCGGCTTCTGATTGGGTGGATGTTGGGTGTGGGCGGTTGTGGTCTTCAGTCTGACTGGTTGGGGGTTGGGCGATTGGTGGGGGTGTTGCCGATGCATTGTGAGTGGCCGGAGGTGGACTAGAAGAGGACATGCCACCGTCGTTGCTCACGGTGCCATTATTGGAGGTTGAGGGAGAAGATCGGTGCCAATCCAAAGGATCGTATTGAGACTCTCCAATGCCTATAACGAACTCTTTACCTCCAATATTGACAGATAATACACAATTTATGAACCCGAAGATTTCAGTCAGGATCAGTATCTCAGCAACATCAAAGCGGTCCCTATTCCTTGTCCCAGGGCTCCAATCAACCATGGAACAAAATTTAGTGATAACAGCCTTGAAGAAGTCTTCGTTCCATGCACAGAGGGGAGTACCTTTAACCAAGACCCAACACAAGCGGTTAGATGCGACATCTCCATCCATGGTCTGAGCACATTAAACAGATATCCCAAGGAGCTGGACATGTCATGAGCAGCCTCCGTTATGTTGTTGGGAGAGTTGAACCTAAACAGAAAAGAGACGCCACCTAAGGGGTTGATTTTTACATTTGCGTTGACGTTGGTGTGGACTATAACTTCCAGACTCTTAACGAAACGCCCCGACCCGTATTTACCGTACACAGTAAATACGTGCCGGAACTGTGACAACCCAACCAAAATAAGCCCAAGCATACAGTGTACACAACTGAAACCCGGGCCCAACACCCCAAAATAAAAACAACAATAATAACAAAATCGGTCCAATGGCCCAATAATATCAATAAAATGCACAGCGGAAGACTTAATAACTCACATAAACACTGTATGCGACACAGATGCAAACTATGGATCCAAGTCCTGTCCAAGGGATAACGCCACAGCCTGTCTGGAATGCACCAAACCTGTACCAAAAATAACTCATCCTACGGGATGAAAGCCCGCAGGTGAGGGGTGAGTCCGAAGTGCTCACTGATGAAGGAAAGACAATCAATATGAACACTATAAATACTCAAGGTCTAAACATAACAGTCAAAACAGGGAAAAGACCCAAAACCGGTCCAAGACCGAAAAGACTCAAACAAAATCCAATTTTCCAATTTTATCTTTCCCGGGCCCCGTCACGGATAAGCTAGAGGTCAGACCTGGTTATCAACACATTCCGGGTGCCAGACCAAAACCAGAGAACCCAGGGATCGACATCCCAAAAATACGAACCCAGGGATATACATCCCAAAAATAATCACGGGATAGCCATCCCAAGCATAGACATGCTTATCACAGGAACCCAGGTCAAGGCCACCACGAAACAGTCTTAAACCATCGAGTCGTACCACTACTTACCACGTGACAACTATATTATCGTCATTCAAAACCAAATCGTAGGGATCGACATCCCTAACCAAGATACCGGGATAGACATCCCGAACCAAACCAAGGATCGACATCCTCGTCACAATTTATTATTAATTCCATTATAGTTTATGCCAAAAAGACTCAAAATAAACATCCAAAAACCAACATGGGATAAACATCCCGACCACAATCGAGGCAATGGGATAAACATCCCGAAACAAGCCACAACAACACAATACTCAACAATGCAATAATCCACAAAACAAAATAACCGAGTAATACAGGCACATATTGAAGGAAATCCATCCTCACCTTGGCCGATAACTCAACTCCGGAAACAATGACCGGTCCGACGCCGGCTCCTCGGGAAACTGTCCGATATCCAAACCTATACCACAAGACATTATATACACATAAATGCACATTATCGGTATACTATGATGCCAATACTGCGAAATACCCCATCCCGGTTCATATCCGTTATTATTATCTTTTACCGAAAATATTATACCGTACGTATATCCGAATATAATTTCGGTACCATACTTTAATTAAAATTCTTTTCAAAATATTTTCATAAAATAATTATAATTTCCAAAATTATAATCCCCATAATTTTTCCAGAAAAATAATAACCTATTTATAATTTTCAGAAAATATTTATATAGTATTTATCTTTTTCTAGTTATATATAATAATATTTCCAACACAAAATATAATCACCTTTAATTTCAAAGTAAATATATATATATAATTTCCACAACCATAATTTTCCAGAGAAAATATTACATATACTAAATTTCCAGAAATTATTTTCATGGTATATATATATTTTTTCCCAATTAGTAATAGTTTTCCAAAACATAACTTAATTATTCATCAAAGTATATATATTTATATTTTCCAAAAATTACCAGAATTAAATTGGCTATAATTTTCTCGAAGTAATTATTTATTTTTTTTTCCAAAATTAATTTCCAGAATATAAATAAATATATATATTGTTTTTTTAATTAAACGGACTGGGCCATGAATAGTGTCGGCCCAGACCAAGGCAGCAGGCCTGCCAAGGTTCGGCCCAGCACCACTCAGCCCAACCCAGCAACAGACCCAACCCAACAGTTTGCGACCCGTTTCTACGAGACGGTTCCTTGCCAAATCCGGGTCTTACCTCCGGGTTGCGACGACGGCGGCATGGCAGGAGCGCGAGGGAAGGGCGAGCGAGCACATCCACAGCAGCGGCGGACGAGGGCGGCCCCATGGGTGGTGGAACGGCGACGCTACATCATCGGCGTGAGGCGACAGCCGTGGAGAAGTCAGATCCGCCAGTCTGCTCCTCGGGTCGACGACGCGTCACGGCGAGTCTCGCGGCGGAAGGAGGAGGAGGCGACGGGGTTGAGGTCGCATCGTTGAGGGGAAGCGGCTGGTGGCAGCGGTGCGTCGAGATTCAGCGGGAAACGGTCCGGCGTGCACAGTGCAAGGGCGCTGGGTTGACGGTGAACAGTGAGTCCCCTTCCTTTTTTTATTTCTCTCTTTTTCTTTTCTTTTTCTTTCATTTTCTTCTTTTTTCCTATTTTTGCGATTTTCCCTTTTTTTCTTCTTTTTTTTTTCTTTTCCTCTCTCTGTATTTTCCTGTTTTCTCTTTTTTCTTTTCTTTTCTTTTTTTTCCTTTTTCTTTTCTCTCTTTTTCTTTTTCTCTCTTTTTCTTTTCCTCTCCTTTTCTCTTCTTTTTTTCCTTCTCTTCTTCCTCTCCTTCTGCTTTCTTCTTCCTTTTATAATCGTAAAACTTACTATGCAACACTGTATGACTTGTGACTCTGTAATAATGCAGCTTGTCTGCATTACAGAGCGAGTCCGATCCGGACCAGAAAATAACTTTTACCCCCTTAGTTATTTTCTGCTGTGATTTTTCGAGAAATTCCGAAACCCGAAAATACCAACTTAGGCCCGAAAAATCCGCGGAAAAATCACGAGCGCGGGAAAACTCTCGGTTTCGGAAAACGACTCCCCTATTTACCTTGAATTAATTACCCAAGATTAATTCAACAGTAAATCACGGTAAAAAGATTTTACAGTCCCGGTAAAAATCAAAAATTTTACCCGGGCTGTTACAGTCTACCCACCTTAAAAAGAATTTCGTCCCCGAAATTTCATTTTATCCGTGGGTCCTACCACGGTAAGCTTCTGGCACACTCTGCCAGGTGTGCAACCTCAACCCGAAATACCGCTTTTACCCTTATGCGGCATCTCATCCTCTATAAAAACCAAACCTCATGACTGGAAAACTCACACACAGTCATGGACTCTCCACTGAGATCAAGAACTACCTCAGACTCCGAGAACAACAGCTACATCGGTGGTACTGCCTTCCCGACAAGCTCTGATGAAGAACCTCCGAAGAAGCGCTTCAAAACCAACATCATCGACCTGAAAGAGCACATGGTCGTCTCCCTAAAATGGCGAAAGAAGCGTGCCAACAAGAAGGCTGAAGATCGAAAGGGCAAGGCGACGGCCGAAGGCAGCACTCCGCAGCAGACACTGACACAGCTGAACGTCTCACTGAAGAAGATCAGCTCGGCGGTGGCGCAAATCGAACTGGCGTGTGCGGAGCTCTTCCCTCACATGAAGAACGTACAAAAACTTGTAAAAGATCTAGAGAGGCAAGTAACTCAGTAGAGTACTTCTTCTCCGTTTGTAAAACTATTATGAAATAAATAAAATAAGCTTTCTTTTTAAATCAAAAATTCTTATGTTACGAAATCTTATGTTAAACAGAAAATTAAAACTTAACATTAAAAATTATAAAATCAAACATAAAGAAATCAAAAATAAAACTCGTTTAACAAAATCAAAACAAAAAGGAATTAAAACAAACATGTTTCGTGCTCGGCGCTCTAGATTGATCGTAACCATCCTCGATCTCGAGAAATGTGACATACGCAGCTAACGGTGATGATCACGAGAGCGTCCTGTGTCCCTCGAAAGAAACGTTACCCACTTGTTCACAAATTCCGCAGGAGCCAAAAACGTCTCTCAGGTCTCGCTTCTCTCCACGATATCCAAACAGCTGTAAACTTGTCGCACATGCGCTCTACTCGAGGTATGGCCCCATCAGTCTAGCCTCAATGGTCACGAATGCATATGATACAAGATGCAAGAAAAATAAAAAAAAAGGCCATAAAAAGAAAGGCCAAGGTAGCCAGGGCGTTAGAAAATCATGTGTTAGAAAAGAGCTGAAAAACACTGGCTTAGTAGCCCAAAAAACGTATAAAGTAACGAACAATAGATGAAGCAACGGAAAAATTCCAAAAAGCAAAATCTTGAAAATCGAAAACAGTAAACACGCTCCTCATAAGAGTATAAAAGACAGAGCGGTGAGGAGTAAATCATCAAAAGCATTAAAAGCAAACAAAACGCTCAGAAAAATAAAACCACAACGCTAAAAAACAAAATACCCACTCGTCCAAACACGATGCCTGCTCCATCTTCCGTTTTCTTCGTCAAAGGTGCCAACCAAGGCAGAAGGAACCGTCTGGCCTACAGCATGGTCAACGAGCGTCCGGAAGAACTACCGAACGAGCACGGAAGGATGCCGCGTCTGGTCTTCGTCGACGAACTCTACTCATCGCGGTTCTTCATCACTCCCATGGAAGAGGTGTTCTTCCTAGAGGACCGTGGCACTCTGAGGACCTCCTACTATGGCTCGGCAAACTCCATCATGTTCTTCATCTCCGAGAGGCTTCAGGAGTTCAACCTGGAGTCCACTTGCCATTTCCTGGAGCAAGGTACCTACTATCAGCTCTCGATGACGGCCCAGAGCATGCCCAGAGTAACTCGTCTGCCCGTAACTTGGCCCAAGGCCCGACTACTGGTGTGGAACTGCAGAGGAGTCGCAAGGCGTTCCCAGGAGTTCTCGCGTACTCTGAGGGACCTGAAGAACCAATCCAAACCAAACATGGTTCTTCTCACGGAGACCCAATGGCAACCTCAAGACGATCACAGTCTCATCCCACTCCGGTTCCCTCAAGCAAACCGGTTCGAGATTCCAGGCCAGAACAATGCAGGCGGCATGTAGTTCTCGTGGAGCGACAGCTTCCAAGTCAACATCAACAACGACCCCACTAGCTTCAGGGTCAACGTCGTTCCGAGAAGATAAATGTATTTTTATTTTTATAAAATATCATGTAATATTTCTCATTGTAATATCAATATTAGCAATATTAATAATATTTGTATTTCCGCTTATTTATGGCATCATTACCTTTTATGTGTATGTTCTGCGACAGCTGGCGTCCCTTGACTGGATCCATAATGCACTAACTAAATGATATGAAATAATAAACCAATGGAGCGAACTATGCAAACAAGACAACAAACTCACAACGACTGCCCAACAAGACCTAACGCCCGCTCCGCTACCAAAATGAAACGCCCCGACCCGTATTTACCGTACACAGTAAACACGTGCCGGAACTGTGACAACCCAACCAAAATAAGCCCAAGCATACAGTGTACACAACTGAAACCCGGGCCCAACAGCCAAAAATAAAAACAATAATAATAACAAAACCGGCCCAATGGCCCAATAATATCAATAAAATGCACAGCGGAAGACTAAATAACTCACATAAACACTGTATGCGACACAGATGCAAACTATGGATCCAAGTCCTGTCCAAGGGATAACGCCACAGCCTATCTGGAATGCACCAAACTTGTACCAAAAATAACTCATCCTAGGGGATGAAAGCCCGAAGGTGAGGGGTGAGTCCGAAGTCCTCGCCGACGAAGGAAAGACAATCAATATGAACACTATAAATACTCAAGGTCTAAACATAACAGTCAAAACAGGGAAAAGACCCAAAACCGGTCCAAGACCGAAAAGACTCAAACAAAATCCAATTTTCCAATTTTATCTTTCCCGGGCCCCGCCACGGATAAGCTAGAGGTCAGACCTGGTTATCAACACATTCTGGGTGCCAGACCAAAACCAGAGAACCCAGGGATCGACATCCCAAAAATACGAACCCAGGGATATACATCCCAAAAATAATCACGGGATAGACATCCCAAGCATAGACATGCTTATCACAAGAACCTAGGTCAAGGCCACCACGAAACAGTCTTAAACCATCAAGTCGTACCACTACTTACCACGTGACAACTATATTATCGTCATTCAAAACCAAATCGTAAGGATCGACATCCCTAACCAAGATACCAAGGATCGACATCCTCGTCACAATTTATTATTAATTCCATTATACTTTATGCCAAAAAGACTCAAAATAAACATCTAAAAACTAACATGGGACAAACATCCCGACCACAATCGAGGCAATGGGATAAACATCCCGAAACAAGCCACAACAACACAATACTCAACAATGCAATAATCCACAAAACAAAATAACCGAGTAATACAGGCACATATTGAAGGAAATCCATCCCCACCTTGGCCGATAACTCAACTCCGGAAACAATGACCGGTCCGACGCCGGCTCCTCGGGAAACTGCCCGATATCCAAACCTATACCACAAGACATTATATACACATAAATGCACATAATCGGTATACTATGATGCCAATATTGCGAAATACTCCATCCCGGTTCATATCCGTTATTATTATCTTTTACCGAAAATATTATACCGTACGTATATCCGAATATAATTTCGGTACCATACTTTAATTAAAATTCTTTTCAAAATATTTTCATAAAATAATTATAATTTCCAAAATTATAATCCCCATAATTTTTCCAGAAAAATAATAACCTATTTATAATTTTCAGAAAATATTTATATAGTATTTATCTTTTTCTAGTTATATATAATAATATTTCCAACACAAAATATAATCACCTTTAATTTCAAAGTACATATATCTATATAATTTCCACAACCATAATTTTCCAGAGAAAATATTACATATACTAAATTTCCAGAAATTATTTTCATGGTATATATATATATTTTCCCAATTACTAATAGTTTTCCAAAACATAACTTAATTATTTATCAAAGTATATATATTTATATTTTCCTAAAAAATACCAGAATTAAATTGGCTATAATTTTCTCAAAGTAATTACATAATTTTTTTCCAAAATTAATTTCCAGAATATAAATAATTAAATATATATATATTGTTTTTTTAATTAAACGGACTGGGCTATAAATAGTGCCGGCCCAGACCATGGCAGCAGGCTTGCCAAGGTTCGACCCAGCACCACTCAGCCCAACCCAGCAAGAGACCCAACCCAACAGTTCGCGACCCGTTTCTAAGAGACGGATCCTTGCCAAATCCGGGTCTTACCTCCGGGTTGCGACGACGGCGGCACGGCAGGAGCGCGAGGGAAGGGCGAGCGAGCACATCCACAGCAGCGGCGGACGAGGGCGGCCCCATGGGTGGTGGAACAGCGACGCTGCATCGTCAGCGTGAGGCGGCAGCCGTGGAGAAGTCAGATCCGCCGGTCTGCTCCTCGGGTTGACGGTGCGTCACGACGAGTCTCGCGGCGGAATGAGGAGGAGGCAACGGGGTTGAGGTCGCATCGGTGAGGGGAAGCGGCTGGTGGCGTTGGTGCGTTGAGATTCGGCGGGAAACGGTCCGGCGTGCACAGTGCAGGGCGCTGGGTTGACGTTGAATAGTGACTCCCCTTCTTTTTTTTTATTTCTCTCTTTTTCTTTTCTTTTTCTTTCATTTTCTTCTTTTTTCCTATTTTTGCGATTTTCCCTTTTTTTTTCTTTTTTTTTTCCTTTTCCTCTCTCTGTATTTTCTTGTTTTTCTCTTTTTTTTTCTTTTCTTTTCTTTTTTTTCCTTTTTCTTTTCTTTTTTTTTTCTTTTCTCTCTTTTTCTTTTTCTCTCCTTTTCTCTTCTTTTTTTCCTTCTCTTCTTCCTCTCCTTCTGCTTTCTTCTTCCTTTTATAAACGTAAAACTTACTGTGCAACACTGTATGACTTGTGACTCTGTAATAATGCAGCTTGTCTGCATTACAGAGCGAGTCCGATCCGGACCAGAAAATAACTGATACCCCCTTAGTTATTTTCCGGTGTGATTTTTCGAGAAATTCCGAAACCCGAAAATACCAACTTAGGCCCGAAAAATCCATGGAAAAATCACGAGCGCGGGAAAACTCTCGGTTTCAAAAAACGACTCCCGATTTACCTTGAATTAATTACCCAAGATTAATTCAACATTAAATCACGGTAAAAGGACTTTTACAGTCCCGGTAAAAATAAAAAATTTTACCCGGGCTGTTACACTTAATCGGAATAGGGCTTTTCAAAACGCCAAAACACAATTGGAGCCAATCCAATGATGGGTCCTTAGGGATATAGAACTTTCCAGAGAGGGCCTGGGGTTCAGTTTGAACGGTGGGGGACTTCTGGCTTTGAACCACATCTGCATATACCCACTTGTCCATTCGCTTTTCGCTTTTCGCTTGATGCGATATACCTACTTGTTGCCAACCAAGTTCATGGTTCGCTGATAAGGAACTAATTCCCATGTATTATTCCGGATGAGAGCATTTATCTCCTCTTGCATGGCATTTTTCCACACTGAGTACTTATTAGCTTCAGTATAGGAGGTAGGTTAAGTGGTAGGGACAAGCTGTTTTTGTGCGGTGTAATTTGATGGAGAAAACCGATTAACACTACAAAAAAAGATGTTATTTGAGGAGGTTTTTTTGAACATTTTGCGGAGGTTTTGACCCCCGCAAATTGACTTTGCTGCAATTTACGGAGGTTTCCAAAACCCCCGCTGTTACCACTCCCACAAACATTTTGCGGGGGTCGTTAAGGTGACCTCTGCTGCACCCCCCGCAAATTGTAAAATTAATTTGCGGGGGTTATATCGCCCCCCGTAATATGACCTCCAACCCCCGCAAATGCAAGCAATATCAATGTATACCATAGCACCTTAACCCCCGCAAATTGAGCTACATCCCCCGCAATTTGATCACCCATTTTTGAACTGACCCCCGCAATTTGAGTATCAACCCCCGCTATTTGATCCCTCGAATTCGTACTAACCCCCGCAATTTGAGTTTCATCCCCCACAATCGGACCCCTATTTTCATAATTCCCCGTACTAACCCCCACAATTAGAATTTTCAACCTCCGCAGTTTGCGTCTCGACCCCCACAATTTGAACCCCCAATTTCGTATTAATCCCCACAATATTTCAACCCCCGCAATTTGGTTGGCCATTTTAAGTTTATTCAAATTCAGTAGGCATAAATTGATAGAAGATAATAAGCATTTCAGTATGCAAATTACATTTAATAATCATATAAATCAAAAGACAAAAGTTAAGGCATTCATAGTCACACATACCTAAAGCATTCCTAGTAGGTAGACATAAACAGAAAATGAGTTATTGTCATACTCATTAGATAAAAGTACTTTAACAAAATAAAGAATGTTCAAACTTCTTCATTGTGGCTCGGGATGCACTTTAGATGATCTTGTACCATCAACCGGAGTGGAAGGACTGCTATGTGCATCATTTACCTACAATTAAAATAGACAAACAAGGTTACCTAGTAAAAACCTTCCATTTGGACAGGATCTGCACTGTCCAAACTCCAATTCACTTCCCACATTACAATGTCTTATTGTGAAGATCATGTGACGGGCAGTGAAAGCAGAAAATATAAAGTAGAAAATGTAAAGAAACATAAAAAAGGAATATATTGACTGTACCTTGAACAAGTAGGGAAGCAACCAGAATCA
>JAKUCV010007316.1:34226-55686 GCA_028386065.3 Turnera subulata
CACGTATGTATGTACCAGAGAGACAGACCTTATACATCACTAGTTCACTATATGATATGTGTTAAGTAATGTTCAAGTAGGAGTGCCTTTCAAGCAAATATTTAAAATGTACAACAATGTCATAGTTGACAGCATCAATATGCTTCAGAAAAATTACTACCAAAGACAAAAGCAAAGCATAAAGATGAATGAGGTAACCAATAAAATACAAATGACTTAATCCTTCGTAGTGCCTTTAAGATTTTACAAACCTGATTATTTAAGATTTTACAAACCAGATTAACTTGATCTAGCTTGCTGATTATGTTTAGACGCACATCAGGAAATTCATCCTTCAAAAGAGAAAGGAAAATTGGAAGAAGCTGCTCAATTGTAGCATCCTGCAGTGGCAACAAAATAAAGTTTTAGAAGTCACTTCCAGAAATGCCAGTAAATATTGATGCATGCTTTAAAAATTGGAATTGGGGAAACAATTGCATCGATATAAGACAATGAAAAGAAATAAGAATTCAAAAGATAGAACATCTTATGCAGCCAAATTGCAAGTAAGACAAGACAATTAACACTAGACTGATGTTCCCGCTAAAAGCAACTTTATGAAATACATCGCCACAATCAACTATACCAACCTAGAACAATCACCACAGACTTAAGTGCTAGTCCATTCGATGTATAAACTATTGGACTGAACACCAATTAAGTTCTTACCTTCCCCAGGACAGGAGCCATTCCCATGATGACTGATGCCAATGCATACCGAACATGCTGAGATGACAGTTCCTGGAAAAACAATAGATGAGGCAGTAGTAGCAGGTCTTAGAGAGTAAAGGAAAACTACATCATAACTTTTGAGGACGGGGCCTTGACTCCAAAATGAGGCAGTAGTAGCAGAGTAGTAGAAGAACAAGAAAAACGTAAGAGAGGGAGAGAGGGAGTGAGAACCTTGACTCCGCTAGAGCTCTATTCACAGTTCTGTAGGTGTTCTTGGAGACTAGCCGAATCAACACAAAGCAAAGCGCCTGCATACATACATGCATATACAATTAATTAAATAATTAAAAACCTAGAAACCGTTAAAAAGAAAGAGCTGGGAGCAGATTAAAAAATGACAAGAGAATAAATGAAGAAATTGACGACGAGGCCTGAATCGTCGCGGCGCAATGACAGCTGCTGGTTGGGGTGGTGAGGTCGTCGGAGCTTTGGTGGCGGGAAGAGAGAGCGCTGTTGGGACAGGCGAGCTTCTTCTTCGTCGTAGCTCCGCTCTCGTTCGCTTCCTGTTTGCCTGACAGCTACTGGCGGCTCAAAGGGAAGAGGCCGGGCTGTACGGTGGTTGAAGGGTACACCGGGTGAATCGGTAGAGAGGGAGAATTGAATTAGGGAATCGGTAGAGAGGAGGTTTTTTGTTTTGGCAAGGGAATTGAGTTTTGGTAGAATTAGGGATTTTGAGTTTTGGGTCTTGATTTTTGTGACTTAAAGATTGTTTTGGGCAACGAGGGAAATTTTCCCGGTTTATTAATTGGAAATTTTTAATCTAGAGGGAAACAATTTGTGGGGAGGGAAACAATTTGTGGGGGTTGATTTTGTCCCCAGTAAATTGAAGGATTTTTTTTCATTCCAATATTGAAAACAAGTGGCGTGGGTTCACCCTCCGTAAATTCAATAAAAACCCCCCGCAAAATGAATCAATTTGTGGGGTTACATGAAGCCCTCCGAAAATTCAAACATAACCCCCGCAAAATGAATCAATTTGTGGGGGTTACATAAGGCCCTCCGTAAATTCAAAAATAACCCCCGCAAAATGAATCAATTTGTGGGGGTTACATGAACCCCCGCAATTTGATAACAATAGCGGGGGTTTTTCGCAACCTCCGCAAATAAACCCCCGCAAAAGACAGCTTTTTTTGTAGTGTAATAGGTTTAGGATTGGCTCGTAAAGTCATGCGTGGTGGTGGGTCTTGCGGTTCAGGAGCAGGTGAGGGTCGAGGGTTTGATTGTGATGTAGTGGGTAAAGTTGAAGATGCCGGGCTCGGACTAGAAAAGGCTAATTGCCGCCGAGTTGAAACTGGGGATTTGGAAGTTGGTGTTACTGTGTGGTCAGGGTCAGGTTGTGCAGTAGCTAAGGGTGACTCGACCAAGGATGGGGTTGAGTGGTGATCAGACGTAGGGAAGGAGATAAGAGATGGGGATAGTGAGGCCGAAGCTGGTGTAGGCGTATTAGAACTCAAGATTTTACCTGTGCCCGGGAAAAATACGTGGAGTGGCACTGACACCCAGGAGTCGTTACACGCAACTGACTTGGGAGTTGGAGGAACAACAACAAACGGAAATTGGTGTTCAAAAAACTGGACATGTCTGGCAATATACATGCGTTTAGTTTTGAAATCAAGACACCGATAACCTTTATGTTGGGGACTATATCCCATAAAAACACATGGAGTAGAGCGATAGGAAAACTTGTTAGTATTATAAGGACGAAGATAAGGAAAACATAAACAGCCAAAGACGCGTAAAAAACCATAATCTGGGCCATGGAGTAAAGAACTTTGTAAGGGGATTTATTGGAAAGAACACGTGTTGGTAAACGATTTATGAGAAAAACTACAGTCTCTAAAGCAAAGTGCCAATACTGAAAGGGTATGTTGGCGATGGCCATTAACATTAACCCAGTGTCAACAATGTGCCTGTTCCGTCTTTCGACAGAGCCCTGTTGCTCATGCGTGTGAGGGAACTGGACACGATGGGTTATGCCACACTTTTGAAACCAGGTATGAAGGGACCGAAACTCTCCCCCCCAATCACTTTGAACAGACTTGATCTTAGTATTAAAAAGATGTTCGACTTGCGCTTGGAATTGCTGAAAAACACCATAAACATCCGACTTCTTCTTGAGACAATATAACCATATGTATTTACTAAATGCATCAACAACTATAACGTAGTAACGACATCCATTAGTACTCAAATGTGGGGTTTGTGAATATAAGTTCCAAAGGCTTATTTGCAATAGTAGAACTAGAAGATAAATGCATTCTAGATGATTTGCCCAGAGGACAGGAAACACATGATGAAAAACGTGGACTAGAGAAAACAGGAAGATTAAATCTTGAAAGTAAATGCCTTTGAACTTGAAGGTGCAGGTGTCCAAAACGTTGGTGCCAAGTCTCCTCTTTAACCCAGGTAATAGATAGCGCCTGAGCTCCAAGGGCCGGGAAGGAATCAAAGGTATAGAGGTCATTACTGCTCCGGCCAGTAAGGAGGATTGTCTTGTGGGTACGATGCTTAACAAAAAACCAGTGAGGATGAAATTCAAAGTACACATCATTTTCTTGTGCAAACTATTGGACAGACAATAATGATTTCGTAATATTTGGGACATGTAGTGTATTATTAATATGCAGAGTGCGTGAGGGTGTAGAAAGAGAGGTAGTGCCCAGCCTATACCAGCAATAGATAGTTCATTGCCATTTCCAACCTGAATAGAATCAGGTCCTGGATACTCAGTGTAGTGTTGGAGAAGATGCGAATCCGGAGTCACATGGTGACTAGCTCCTGTATCAGGAAACCACTGATTGGTGGAATAAGGAGTAGATGGAGGATGAGAAACCATATGTACCGAAGGAGATGGAGAAGAGTGATGCTGATAGCAGGTTTGTGCTGTGTGCCCCCATTTGCTGCATATCTGGCAACGCGGCCTATTCTGATTGTTTTGCTTAAAGGGCCGCCCATTAAAAGAAGGTGAAGGATTATAATTATTGTGACGTCCGCGGCCACGCCGCCCTCTGCCACCACGGTTGTTAGAAGGAAATTGTGGTGGCTGCTGATTCTACAGTTGAGTGACATGGACAGAGGGAGAAACAGGGATAGAGACGGCATCCTTCGGTGATTCAGTAGGAACAGAAGACTCAAGTGCCAAGGATTTGAGGGGATCAACATTCAAAAACTCATAACTCATAAGTGCTCCTTGGAGCTCTACAAAAGATAAGGGTTCGGGGCGTGCAGAAACAGTAGTGGCAAATTGTTTAATATCTGGTTGTAAACCATGTATAATACTTATCTGAAAATCAGAGGGGGTCATGGCTTGTCCACTGGCTGCAAGTTCATCTGCCAGTCTCTTGGCGCGATTCAAAAATTGCATCACTGGTTCATCCAAAAGTTGAGAGATCTGCTGAAGAGCAAAATGAACCGCCATCCGGCGAGCTTGATTGGATGAAGCAAAGGTAGTTTCGAGGGAATCCCAGGCTACTTTGGATGTCCGTTTGCCAACCACCGTTGGAAAAACCTCTAAAGCAATGGAGGAAGTGATGCTGCTCAAAATGGCCTAATCTTGTTGGAGCCATCGACCACAGGCCGGATTCACCTGAGCTTCGCCAGCGTCATTAGTGATAACAGGAGCAAGACAGGGAAAGGTTCCTATCACATAACCTAAGACACCATGTCCGGCCAAATATGGCTCAATCTGCGCACGCCAAAACACATAATTATTATGCGTTAATTTGGCTGAAATAGAATTGTGAGAGTTACTCAAGGGTTGGACTGCATCATTAGCAGGAATATGGACGAGATCATCAACAGAAACAGATGATTTGGGTTGGACAATTTCGTCTGAGCCAGACCCAGAACCAGAACCAGAAGCAGACTTTTTGGGTGACTCGGTAGCCATGACGACAAGAGAAAGAAGAGAACGAGAAAAAGAAATGCTAGGGTTGTGCGGTTAAGCAAAGTGCTCTGCTACCGTATAGAACTATGAGATTTAGGAGTCTCTTGAGGGAATAACTCTCTGGCGATCAAGCATATAGCCGAGGCATGTATTATATAATAGTGTCTGCATGAGATAGCGTACAAGACTTGGACATATACAATGAGTAGAATTCTTTTACAATATAACCTAGTGCTAATCTTATCAGATAACCCCATGAGCTGGTATGATAAGAATCATTCATGATCTGCATGAGCTGGTGATAATATGATATACTCTAATAACAACACTGTAAGCTATGACTAGCTAGTACACCATGCTAAGTATCAACTCGAAAATCGAATAAGAATTGTTTGGCAGAATCCCACAGTTTAAAAGTATCTGATGAAGCTAGCACAACACCAATACTGTACGGAAATCCTGGGTGCAAAAGATCTTATGGCGACGTAGTATTCAGCCCGTCCATGGACAATGATCTTCCAGAGTACATGAAAGTACTTTCTGAGGCATTAACAGGCTTAGTTAATGATATCGAAAAAACACACAGTGAAGGGAAATCTCAATATTGTGTATGCTTTATCAAACAATTTTCTAGACAGTTCATAGCATGCAATTGAATCCAACACAGTTCATTCTATTTCAACTTGGGTCTTCTGCCTTACTGTCATTTTCGAAAAATAATAATATGCAATATTTAAATTGCAGCTATTGCTTTCTATTTTTAGTGATTTTTTAAACAATATATATGTTTTACTTTTCTTGTTAACTTATGGAAAAGGGTTTTTGGATTTCTTGCCTCCCGAACTTTTGCGTTTGGCCAATCATGTACCCCCACTTTTTCTGGACAGGCCATTCGTGATCTGGTGGTCAGATACCCTACTGCCGTGGCAGGCTGTCAAGATTTAGAATTTGAGAGGTATTTTAAAATGAATATCCATTAACACAATTATAACACTAGAGATTTTTTTAAAAAGAGAAAGAAAAAGAATGGTCTAGTCATCGATTTTTTATATATAAATGATCTAGTCATCGATTAAATTCATTCAGCAGTAATCCCTTGATCTCCTACCCCAACTCCTAGCAAGACCACATGCCTCTATAGCTCCGAAGCATGCTCTTACCCGCCGGTTTTTGCTCCCACTGTCTGCCTACGGATCTCCTCTCCCATCTAGGTCTAGGTTGCTGGCTCCATTAGCTTGGCTCCCATTAGCTTTATTGAGTCCTTCTGTCGGTCCATGTGCATGTCGTCTAGGCTTGTTTCCTCTTAGTATCCTTCCTACTGCTTCGAACAACGCCACTTTGAATAGAGGAGCTGTCGTTCCCGGCGCTCTCTTAGGAGCTGTCGAGCCTTGACTTAGGATGATGGTGTTAGTGTAATAAGCGCAAAAGCCAATCAATGGATGTATATTTTGAGTCATGTATACACATTAAGGTTATTCCAATAAGTATCGTTT
Organism: Turnera subulata; assembly: GCA_028386065.3. Taxonomy (NCBI): domain Eukaryota; kingdom Viridiplantae; phylum Streptophyta; class Magnoliopsida; order Malpighiales; family Passifloraceae; genus Turnera; species Turnera subulata. The sequence continues at coordinate 40,377 of JAKUCV010007316.1, forward strand.
ATGAGATAAATGCTTGCACATACTTATAACCCTAGAATATTTCATATTCTTAAATTGTCCCTAGTCGATTATTATTATGGATGGGTTGTAATAATAAATTAAGACTAGCATATGTTGAGAATTGCATATGTTATATGAATTCTACATACGGGTACAAGTTAGAGAACTTGTGGACTGGACCGACCCACATAAGAACGCTACATGGAACGTTATATGATTTGTCCATAGCGGTTCTTATAATGTATTGTCCTTAGACCAGTGATCATCAAGGCTCCCAACATGTGAGTCATATACTTTGATATTATTCCTGGTCATCCGTAACTAGATAGCGTAAGGGTAATTATTGGGTGTATGATGAGTGTGTAGTGGGTTTTGTATGATCCAGAGGGAATTCGTCCAACCCATATAACGGGTATATTATCGGAGTGTTTCTTGATAGAGTTGAACCGTAAATGCATGGCCATGCTCGGATAATGATATATAATATCATTGGTATCCATTTTACCAGTTAACTCGAGGATCAAGAAACTGAGATTAGACATATACGAGATTGACATATTCCATGTCTAGTGTTTAATCTTGATAATGGGACGAAGGGACGATGACATGTTCCGAGGCACGTGGAATCAGTATTGATCTTGTCGTTCGGGTGGCAATGATGTGTTGCTAGACGCCGCTCTTTGCTTATAATTGTAAAATGAGATTTTACTATTATTGCCGAACGTACAAGTGCCTACAGGGTCACACACATACAGCCGTTGATTCGAGTAGGTGGTTGAACCGTGGTTGGACCATGGTTGAACTATAGTGTGGTTGGACCGTGGTTGGACTAGGGTCGTTTTTGGGCTAGTTTGGTTCACTAAATGTCAGATTTTGAACCAAAACATGCTGAGTTGTGTTGATAATGCTTAGTGGGAAACATGATTATGTGGAGACATAATCATGTTGCTTAATGGACCCCCATGTTGGCCATTAACTCCACTAATGCATTATGCCTTTATGGGTTGAATGATCAGATCACTATTGCTAATCTTCTTCCTCACACACACTTGTTCTTGAGAGAATTTTCAGAGCTTGAGAAGAGTTCTTGAGTGGTCTGAAAATTGAGAGAAAAACACCACACACAAAAGCTCCCGGAAACCTGTTGCTAGCACACTAGTTCGGGAGAGCTCGGGTTGAAGTCGTGAGACGTTCTTCAACCGGTTACAGCAGTTCGTGTGGATACCATAGAGGGGCGAGGCCTTTGTCTGGCTCTAGCTGATTCGGTTCTATAGTTGGGTGAAAGACCTCAACCGTTACAGGTATGAAAAATTGTTATTCGGTTTAGCTCCCTTCACATGGATCCTTCATGTGTATCCGGTAGTTCCGCTGCGCATACATGTTGTATTTTTGTGCTTTTGATTGTCAATTGCATGAACCGGATACTAACAGTGGTAGCGGAGCTTCTTGTGAAGTCCTAAACCAAATTTTGTGTGTTCATATGTTATATGTGATATGGCTTCAACATGCTAGGCATATGTGATATGTTGTTTTCAATTATGTATATGTGATATATGTATTGATGTTGGTGTTTATCAAAAGAGTTTTGACAAAGAGAACTTGATTGGTATGTGATAGCAATCAAGGAGTTCTTGGCAGTAAGCCGAAAGAGTTCGACTAGGAAAACCGAGTGTCGGTTTGTGTTTTGAACGATTGTAGTTCAAGTTCCGCAGGCCCAGAACATCGATGTTGGTAGGACTAACATCGATGTTCATGTGTTGATTAGCCTTTGCCGAGCCGAATTAACATCGATGTTGTGTGGACAACATCGATGTTCTAAGTAGGCTGGTTTTGGACGAATCAAAATAACATCGATGTTGAGTTATCAACATCGATGTTGACATGAAAAGGCCTTGGCAGAACTCTCAAAACATCGATGTTTAAGAGTTAAACATCGATGTTATTTGAGCTCGGCCAAATTGGTTTGAGTTCCAGAGCTCCAACAACATCGATGTGTGAGTGTCAACATCGATGTTCTTGAGTTCCAGAACCCAAACATCGATGTTTAAATGTTAAACATCGATGTTAAAATGCTACTGCCAAAAACTTGAACTTTTCAGAATCTCAACAACATCGATGTTTGAAAGATTCAACATCGATGTTATTGAGCTACTACCAAAAGGTTTGGAGTTCAAGTTACACACAACATCGATGTTGTAATGTCCAACATCGATGTTATTGAGCTACTGCCAAAGAGTTGGTATAATTTGATTGTCACAACATCGATGTTCCAAATGGTAACATCGATGTTATCATATATTTTGTTTTTCAAAGTTACATGACATCAATGTATGATTCTGTAAGTATCCGGGCATGCAAATTGACAATCAAATGTAATAACATATGCAGCGGAAAAACCGGATACACATGGAGGATCCAAGTGAAGGGTAGCTAAACCGAATAACAAAAACGAACATACCTGAAACGGTTAGGATCTTTCACCTAACTGAAGAACCGAATCAGCTAGAGCCGGAAGGATATCCTTCTCCTCTACGGTATCCACACGAACCGTTGATCACAGCTGGAAACCGTCTCACGATCTCCAACCCGAGCACTCCCGAACCGTGGTGCTAGCTACGGATTTCCGGGAGCTATATGTGGTGTTTATGGTATCTCTTTCTTACACAAAGAAGAGAGGAAGAAGTGTGTGTGTTTCTTGCTCTGAAAAACCCAGAATTCAGAAGGCAAGAGAGAGTGAGAAGGGTCAAGAGTAATCTAATTACTCTACCCCCAATTAGTGCTAAGAGACAATGGGATAATGGCCAACATGATGGCCCATTATCTTATATGATCATGTCTCCACATTACCATGTCTCCACTAATGTACAAACACTCATCATAGCACTAATTTGGTCCAATAATTTTGTCAATCACTGAACCAAACTAACCCAAAACGACCCTAGTCCAACCACGGTCTAACCATGGTCCAACCACACCCGGTCGAACCATGGTCCAACCACGGTTCAACCACCTGCTTGAATCAACGACTCTATGTGTGTGACCCTGTAGGCACTTGTAACGTTCGGCAATAATTGTAAAATCTCATTTTACAATTATAAGCAAAGAGCGACGTCTAGCAACACATCATTGCTACCCGAACGACAAGATCAGTACTGATTCTATATGCCTCGGAACATGTCATCGTCCTTTCGTCCCACTATCAAGATTAAACCGAGACATGGAAAAAGTCAATCTCGTATATGTTTAATCTTAGTTTCTTGATCCCCGAGTTAACTGTGTATAACGGATACTAATGATATCACCATATCATATAATCCGAGCATGGCCATGCATTTACAGTTCAACTCTATCAAGAGGCCCAACTGATAATATACCCGTTATGGGTTGGACAAATCCCATCTTGATCAATCAAAACCCACTACACATTTATCATATACCCAATGATTACCCTTAAGACCACCCAGTTACGGATGACTAGGAATAATATCAAAGTATACGACTCATATGCTGGGAACCTTGATGATCTCAGGTCTAAGGACAATACATATAAGAACCACTAATGAAAATCATATAACGTTCCATGTAGGGTTCTTATGTGGGTCGGTCAAGTCCACAAGTTCTCTAACTTGTACCCGTATGTAGAATTCGTATCTCATACAATTCTTAACATACGCTAGTCTTAATTTATTATTACAACCCATCCAAAATAATAATCGACTAGGGACATTTTAAGAATATATAAATATTCTAGGGTTATAATTATGTGCAAGCGATTATCTCATAATCATATTTATTAGAATAACCTTAATGTGTATACATGATTACAAATAAACATCCATTGATTGGCTTTTGGGCATACTACACTAACAGATTTATCAAGAACAAGCATGTGATGTGTTGGAATTTTATGTTGATGAAAATATTAAGTTCTTAGTTGCTTCCATGGTAAGCACTCATCATTGCTTCGATCAACAAATGGTAGGTTTTGCCAAAGCAAGGTGCCTTTGTTTATCTTAGCAAGGTGCGACGCGATAATTGTAATATCGGAACTGCTTATTGTGGTGTTGAACTTAACTAGGTCATCTTAATAGGATTAAGGACTTAGAGGCAAGGAGTTGAGCTAAGTCTATGAGATAGACTAGAACAAAGTGTTGTTCACTCAACTATCCAAGAGTTACATGAGATGTAATTGACAAGAGTTGTCTACCTAAATAACTATTGATATATGCAATCAGCCAAAGCTGACTTATGTTGTAGTGAAATATGGATCTTGGCCTACTTATATAATTGTCTTGATTTATGTAGTAGGAGCACATTTAATAGAATTCCTTGTTAAATGTATTTGTATGCATGACTCTTATTTGTGTGAGTTGATCATTGTTGTAGAGTATCCATGGCATAAAAACACTAGCACATTGTCACTGCGATCGGTCCTTGAGAAGGAAAAGTTAAACGGGAATAACTTCCTGAAATGGTATCGTAACTTGAGGATTGTCCTCAAACAAGAAAAGAAATTGTATGTCCTCGAAGGGCCCGTTCCGAATGAACCGGCGCCTAGTGCACCAAGGGCAGAAAGGGATGCTTACAAAAAGCATCTAGATGATGCATTGGACATTGCTTGCCTAATGCTGGTCACTATGGACTCTGAGCTTCAGAAGCAACATGAGAACATGGGGGCCTTCGATATGATCGAACACCTTAAGATGCTCTTTGAGGAGCAAGCAAGGCATGAGAGGTACGAGACCTCTAAGGCATTGTTCCAATGCAAAATGGCTGAATCATCTCCCGTCAAACCTCATGTACTTAAGATGATTGGATACATCGAAAGCCTTGAGGGTCTAGGGTTTCCTTTGCAGAAGGAATTGGCTGTTGACCTAGTCCTGCAATCGTTGCCGGATAGCTACGGTCAATTTGTCTTGAACTTCAATATGAACCATCTTGACAAGTCCTTGTCCGAGTTGCTCAACATGTTGGGAACAGTTGAGCAACAAATGAAGGCAAGTAAATCCAATAGAATATTGATGCTTGGAGGTGGCAAAGGAAAGGGTAAAGCTAAGATGAAGAAATGCACCAAAAAGTTTGGTGCATCTTCTTCACAAATGCTGAAACCTAAAGGTGGTATTGCAAAGGAAGGCGAATGCTTCCATTGCAAGAAGTCTGGCCATTGGAGACGGAACTGCCCGGTTTATCTTCAAGAGTTGAAGAAGAAGAAGGGAAGTGAGACTTTCACTTCAGGTATGTTCGTTATAGAAGCGAATATCTCTATCTCTGCATCATGGGTATTAGATACCGGATGTGGTTCTCACATTTGTGTAAATGTGCAGGAACTAAGAAAGAGTAGGAGATTGGCTAAGGGTGAGACAGACCTACGTGTGGGAAATGGAGCAAGAGTTGCTGCATTAGCCGTAGGAACTTACTATCTATCCTTACCGAGTGGTTTAGTTTTGGAACAAGACGATTGCTATTATGTACCAACCATTAGCAGGAATCTGATTTCTGTATCTTGTCTTGACAAGAAAGGATTTTCATTTGTAATAAAGGACAATTGTTGTTCCATTTATTTCAATGATGTATATTATGGTGGTGCATATTTGAGCAATGGTTTGTATGTTCTAAACCTAGAAACCGCAATCTATAACGTTAACATGAAGAAGGTTAGAACGAATGATTCCAATGAAACGTACCTTTGGCACTGTCGTTTAGGCCATATAAACGAGACTCGTATATCTAAACTCCATAAAGATGGACTTTTAGACCCATTTGATTATGAATCATTTGAGACGTGTGAGTCGTGTTTGTTAGGCAAAATGACGAAGGCTCCTTTTACCGGTAAGGGTGAGAGAGCATCGGACTTATTAGGTCTTATACATAGTGATGTATGCGGACCTATGTCAACACAGACTAGAGGTGGTTTTTCATACTTCATTACATTTACTGACGATTTCAGTAGATATGGCTATGTGTATCTAATGAGACACAAGTCAAAATCCTTTGAAAAGTTCAAAGAATTCAAGAATGAAGTACAGAATCAACTCGGTAAAAGTATTAAGATGCTTCGATCAGAACGAGGAGGTGAATACTTACACCGAGAATTCTTTCATCATCTAAAGGAGTGTGGTATAGTATCACAGCTCACTCTCGCCGAGTACGCCTCAATGGAATGGTGTATCCGAAAGGAGGAATAGAACCTTGTTGGACATGGTTCGTTCGATGATGAGTCAAGCTGACCTTCCTCCTTCGTTTTGGGGACATGCATTATTGAGTGCAGCTTTTACACTAAACCGTGTTCCATCTAAATCCGTCGAAAAGACACCATATGAGATATGGACTGGGAAGCATCCCAATTTGTCTTTTATGAGAATTTGGGGTTGTGAGGCTTACGTAAGACGTGAAGCTTCGGATAAACTCGGCCCTAAATCCGACAGGTGCCTCTTTGTAGGATACCCTAAGGAAACGAAAGGGTATTATTTCTATAATCCTTTAGAGCACAAAGTGTTTGTGGCTCGGACTGCTATTTTTCTAGAAAAGGAATTTATTTCTAGAAGAATCAGTGGGAGGAAAGTAGAACTCGAAGAAGTTTGAGAGATAGAGGCTGAGATGGAACAAGGGCAGGAACCACAAGAAGTTGTGGATGAGATTCCTGTGCCTGTAACACATGGACCGCGTAGGTCGGATAGGAAATGAGCCTGAGAGATATGGATTTCTCATGACTCATGCTGGAGACGTGATGCTCATAGATGACGATGAGCCCACTTCCTATCAGCAGGCCATTACGGGTCCGGACTCTAAGAAGAGGCTAGAGGCCATGAATTTGGAAATGGAATCCATGTACGAAAACAAGGTATGGACCTTGGTTGATCCACTCGAAGGGGTAAAACCCATTGGGTGCAAATGGGTCCTTAAGAGAAAGACCGACATGGATGGTAATGTGATTACCTATAAAGGGCGATTGGTTGCGAAAGGTTTCTAGCAAGTTCATGGTATTGACTATAATGAATCTTTCTCACCGGTTGCCATGGTTAAATCCATCCGGATTCTATTGGCTATAGTGGCATACTATGATTATGAGATATGGCAAATGGATGTCAAAACCTCCTTCCTTAACGGAAATCTTTTAGAAGATGTGTACATGACACAGCCTGAAGGTTTTGTCAATCCAGAGAATGCCAATATGGTATGCAAGTTGCAGAGATCCATTTATGGATTGAAGCAAGCTTCTAGGAGTTGGAATCTTCGTTTTAATGATGTAATCAAAGAGATTGGTTTCATCAAGAACGGAGATAAACCATGTGTTTACAAGAAGGTTAGTGGGAACACCATTGTTTTCTTGTTGTTGTATGTTGACGACATCTTGCTCATTGGGAATGACATTCCGACACTACAGTCCGTAAAGACTTGGTTAGGAAAGAATTTCTCGATGAAGGACTTAGGAGAAGCAGCCTATGTGTTATGTATAAAGATCTATAGAGATAGATCCAAAAGGCTTCTCGGGCTAAGTCAAAGTACGTATATTAACAAGGTGCTAAAGAGGTTTAGCATGCAAGATTCCAAGAAACGGTTCTTGCCCTTGTCACATGGCATATCTCTCTCAAAGAATCAATGTCCTAGTACATCTAAGGAGAGAGAGCGGATGAGTAAGATTCCTTATGCTTCGGGTTATCCTAGATAGTACATACGGTACAATACATGATCTGGCCTACAGCGAATACGAAACTCACAGTGTTCGTCTATGGTTCGACTAGGGCCACTCACAGTCTGGACAGCGGTAAAGAACATCCTTAAGTACTTGAGAAGGACTAAGGATGCATTCCTGGTTTACGGAAGCGTGGATGAGCTCGTTGTAAAGGGTTACACTGATGCTAGCTTCCAAACCGATAGGGATGATTTTAGATCGCAGTCAGGTTATGTGTTATGTCTTGGAGGTGGGGCTTTTTGCTGGAAGAGTTCAAAGAAAGAGACAGTAGCCGACTCTACAACCGAGGCTGAGTACATAGCTGCCTCAGATGCGGCGAAAGAGGCTGTTTGGATCAAGAAGTTCGTAACTGAACTTGGTGTGGTTCCGAGCATTAAGAGTCCGATTGAGCTCTATAGTGACAACAATGGGACAATCGCACAGGCTCAGGAACCGAGATACCACCAGAGATCCAAACATATACTCCGACGCTATCATCTTATTAGAGAGATCATAGATAGAGGCGATGTCAGACTATGTAGAGTTCCTTCGGAGAACAATGCAGCAAATCCATTGACTAAGCCGCTCACACAGCAGAAGCATGATGGTCATGCTGCGTCCATTGGTATTAGAAACATGTATGAATGGCTTTAGTGCAAGTGGGAGATTGTTAGTGTAATATGCCCAAAAGCCAATAAATGGATGTATATTTTGAGTCATGTATACACATTAAGGTTATTCCAATAAGTATCGTTTATGAGATAAACGCTTGCACATACTTATAACCCTAGAATATTTCATGTTCTTAAATTGTCCCTAGTCAATTATTATTATGGATGGGTTGTAATAATAAATTAAGACTAGCGTATGTTGAGAATTGCATATGTGATATGAATTCTACATACGGGTACAAGTTAGAGAACTTGTGGACTGGACCGACCCACATAAGAACGCTACATGGAACGTTATATGTTTTGTCGATAGCGGTTCTTATAATGTATCGTCCTTAGACCTGTGATCATCAAGGTTCCCAACATGTGAGTCATATGCTTTGATATTATTCCTGGTCATCCGTAACTGAATAGACGTAAGGGTAATTATTGGGTGTATGATGAGTGTGTAGTGGGTTTTGTATGATCTAGAGGGGATTCGTCCAACCCATATAACGGGTATATTATCGGAGTGTTTCTTGATAGAGTTGAACCGTAAATGCATGGCCATGCTCAGATAATGATATATGATATCATTGGTATCCGTTTTACCGGTTAACTCGAGGATCAAGAAACCTAGATTAAACATATACGAGATTGACATATTCCATGTCTCGTGTTTAATCTTGATAATGGGACGAAGGGACGATGACATGTTTCGAGGCACGTGGAATACGTATTGATCTTGTCGTTCGGGTGGCAATGATGTGTTGCTAAATGCCGCTCTTTACTTATAATTGTAAAATGAAATTTTACGATTATTGCCGAACATACAAGTGCCTACAGGGTCACTCCGGGGTATTTGCGCGTGTTACTGTAGCAAAACGAATTTCTCGTTTTAGAGGATTGGCTTTGAGTGAAGTGGGCCCCACTAAGCCATCTGTGTCCAACGTGGCATGAAACGACGTCGTTTTCTCACTTAAAACGACGTCGTTTTGCTATAGCAACACTCGCAAATACCCGGGCAGCCTCCACGTCAGCAGGTGCCTGACCAGGGGTATACGTTTGGCCTGCCCAGGCAATCTCGGGGTATATGCCAGGGCAAAAAAAATGTCGGGGTACCAAATTGGCCAAACCACTAAACACGGGGGCCCAAAAAACCCAAAAACCCACTATAAATACAAAGACGACCTAGTTTAAGCACAAAACGTTTTGTGACATCCCTAAGAGTCCAGGTCTGGGCAACTAGCCACGCCAGCAAATGCCCAGCCCGAGGTTTACAATTAGCCTGTTTGTTGAAATTTGGATTACATGATTGACAAAATAAAGAATAGACGTATGTAATTGAAAAAAATGGAAAAAGTTAGGACCTAGAGAACCCAGAAACCCTATTGAAAAAGGAATTGTCGGGGAAAAAATATTAAACAAATAAGCCCGTGTTAGAAAAATTGTGTTTAATCTTAATGATTTTGATGTTGAAGATGATGAGGAGGAAGAAGGCAGAAGAAGAAGAAGATGGGGGAAGAGAGCTCGGCTCAACAGCAATTTTTTCTATCTTTCATTCATTGAAGTAGTAGGGGTTATATAGATACAAATATAGGTACAACAGTGTTCATTCACGTGTAATTAACACGTTTTATAACACTCCCCCTTGAATGCTATTGTACTTTGGGTAGAATACGCTTTTGGAATAACTGCCTCATTAAAAACCTTACCAAGAAAAACTCAGTGGGATAAAAACTTGGTGAAGGAAAAAATAGTGCAGTGCGTATTCTACTCCCCCTCATTTTGACCTCTCCGGAATTCTTGATGTCATTGCATGCCATTCGTCCTTGTCAACTTCTGGTCATGTATGCTTTGTTCGATCACTCTTGGTACATCATTATTTTAACTGGACAATGTTGGCAGCATTATCTTCATAATTTGTAGTTGGAACATCTTCCTTGCCCTCTTGTTATTACGGTCCTGATGAATAGCAATTTCATGTGTAAAGTTACAGCAGATGTCTGTCTGTGCTTTATGAGGATCAAATTAAGGACCTGCATCTGCAAAACCAACTATATTCTCTTCGGGCTTACAGGGTTAATATAATACCACGTCTATTATATCCCGAAGATAAGAGTAAAATCATATCTTGCCAATAGGCTTATGGTAAAAGCTTCAGGCTTCATGTTACTAGCAATATAAATTATACTTATAATAGGGTACTTTAGGACCAATCTAATTCATTCAAATAGCACGGTATTTGGAAGCTTCTTCAGGAGTTCTAATAATATTTAAACCTAAAAAAAACATAAATATATATGAATTATCAACATAAGTAAAAATAAATTCATGCATGTACTTTATACTAAGCGTACTCAAATTGGTTTAAACCATGTAAAATTCATTTTAACTTAATTTTATATATTCCCGGGAATTAGTTGCTACAAGCAACTTGAATCCTTCAGGGATTCTCATACATATGTCATGACTTATGGATCCTTAAAAATAGGCTGTAATAGCATCCACTAGATGCATTTCTAATTCTATTCATATATAATGCCAGACTTATCAAAATTATTGCATCCACCACACGGGAATTTATCTCCTCATAATTAAATACCAGGTCGTAGAGCAAAAACCTCGTGTGACAAGCGATAAGCCGTGCTTTGTGCGATAAACCGTGTTTTACATTTCCCCTTTTTCGCACAAACACCTTTTATAATCGACTGGTGTTATACCACTGTTGTGCGGACTACAGGTCCGAAAAATTTCTCGCTTCACAAGCGAGTCTAACACAGCCTTTAATTATGTCTCTCTATATTTTGGCCAATCATTCTGCGCCTACATTCATCAATAGATGTAGGTTCATGATCCTCATTGCTTTATTATAAATAAAACAAGTATTCCGTCGACGGTTATTCCACGTCGGTTCTATCTTATTCCTGACACTGTAATTGAGATCTCATTATACTCATTTATTTCAGGTACCTGAGTTACTTCTGCAACTTTATCAATTGTGTCAGAAATCCTCTTTTGGAGGATTTTCCTATACTTGAGGACTTTTAATTTGAACCTCTACTGGAGGTCTTATTTTCTCACTGGGGTCATCTTATCTCTTTGCTCCTTTTTCTCTATTGAGAATTTCATTTTCTTTTCTTTTTTTTTGAACCCAGTATACTCTACGCTTCTGGCGCAGTTTGGATTCATTTGCATACTATACTTGTTCTTCTGGAACATTAATTTGAACAGGAGCATTTGTAGCTGGAATATAATATTTGGTCACTTTATGTGTCTGGCAATTGCATATCAATTTTCCTGCAGATGAATCATCTTTTAAACTTCAGGTTCACACTAATTTGATTGAGGATCAACAACTATATATTGATAATATATTTCAACAATATCTTGATCCAGCTGCTTATTTTCTCCCCCTGATGTTGGGTAAACTCTATCATCAAATTAACAAATCTCCAATCATTAGACAATGGTTTCAACTACTTTGTAATTGATAGAGATTTTTATATACAACATCTATTCCCAATCTTCTTTAAGGACCAACTTTACTATGCTGTGGTGGAGCATTTGGTACATAATCAACGGTCTGAAGATGGGAGATATTCTGTGACCCATAACCAATTAAATGGGGAGACCTTATGATAACTTGTTAGCTTGATGCACACAAGTGCTGCTCCGTGTAAGTACCATTTTCTCAAATAGTTATATTTCATCAATGGTCTTGCAATCAATTGTCAATGTTCCCCCAGATCTTTTTGGGTTTATTTCCAATGATATACGTTATGAAACACCCCGGCCCGTATTTACTGTGCAGAATAAACACGTGCCGGAACTGTGACGACCCAACCAAAACAAGCCCAGCATACAGTGTATACAACAGATATTCGGGCTTAACAGCCCAAAATAAAACAACAATAATATCATAACCGGCCCAATGGCCCAACGATAGTAAAAATAATGCACAGTGGAAGACTTAACAACTCACAAGACACTGTATACGACACTGATGCAAACTATGGATCTGAGCCCTGTCCAAGGGATAACGTCGCAGCCTGTCTGGAATGCATCAAACCTGTACCACAAATAACTCATCCTACGGGATGAAAGCCCGCAGGTGAGGGGTGAGTCCGAAGTGCTCACAACCATGGATAGACGATCAATATGCAACCCTAAAATTACTCAAGGTCAAAAAACAGGCAAAAACCGCCAAAATACCCCAAACCGAAAGTCAAGACCCAAAACCAGTCCAAGACCAAAAAGACTCAAATAAAATTCCGATTTCCAATTTTATCTTTCTGGGTCCCGTCACGGATAAGCTAGGGGTCAGACCTGGTTATCAACATATTCCGGGTGCCAGACCAAATCCAAGAGAACCCAGGGATCGACATCCCAAAAATACGAACCCAGGGATAGACATCCCAAAAATAATCACGGGATAGACATCCCAAGCATAGACATGCTTATCACAAGTAACCCAGGTCAAGGCCACCACAAAATAGTCTTAAGCCATCGAGTCGTACCACTACTTACCACGTGACAATTATATTATCGTTATCAAAATCAAATCATAGGGATCAACATCCCTAACCAAAATCCCGGAGTAAACATCCCATCCAAAATCAAGGATCGACATCCTTATCAAAATTTATTATTTATTCCATTATTCTTATGGCCAAAGACACGAAAACAAATATCCGAAACCCGACGCACAGGGACAAACATCCCAAAAACCAAATAAAAATACTGGGATAAACATCCTGACAACAATCACAACAAATACAACAACCAACAGTGCAATAAACATCAAACACAATAACCGAGTAATACAGGCATATATTGAAGGAAATCCATCCTCACCTTGGCCGATTACTCAACTCCGAAGACAATGTCCGGTCCCAAGCCGGCTCCTCGGGGAACTGCCCGATATTCGTACCTATACAACAAAACAATACGTACACATAAATGCACATAATCGGTATGCTATAATGCCAATACTGCGAAATAACCCATCCCGGTTCATATCTTTTATTATCTTTTTTTACCATAATTATCCCTTTTTCCGAAAATATATCGTATGCATATAAGGTTACAAAAATATATTTCCAAAACTATTAAATCAAAACATTTTCATAAAATAATATAATTTTTCCAAAATAATAATTACCCTAATTTTTTTCCAGAAATTATAACATATGTATATATTTTCCATAATATTTCCAGAAAATATATATAATATTTATCTTTTTCTAAATGTACATAATAATATTTTCCAACACAAATATAATTACCTTTAATTTTCAAAGTTCATATATATATATATATATATATATATTCCTTAACCATAATTTTTCAGGGAAAATAATATATATATAAAATTTCCAGGAAATATTTTCATGGTATATATATATTTTTTTCTAATTAATAATAGTTTCCAAAACATATCTTAATTATTTATCAAAGTATATATATTTATATTTTTCTCAAAATACCAGAATTAAACTAGCCATAATTTTCTCAAAATAAATATATATTTTTTTCTCAAAATTAAATACCAAAATATTAATAAATACATATATGTATATATATATATATATATTTTTTAAAATTAAACAGATTGGGCTGAACAGGACTAGGCTCAGGCTTGCACTGTGCAAGCCCAGCCAGCCCACGCCCAAGCCCAAGCTAACCCAGCCCACTAATCACAGCCCGCGACCCGTTTTCACGAATCGGTTCTTTGCAAAACCCGGGTTTTACCTCCGGGTTGCAGCAGCGCGACGACGACGACGGGCGCAGGAGGGAACACGAGCTCAGCAGCGGCATCGGGCGGTTTAGAGCGGCACGAGGGCGGCGGAAAAGTGGCGCGGCGTCGTCTGCAGGAGGCGGTTGGCACGGGGAAGACTGATCCGCCGGGTTCTGTCGACGGGTCAACGCCTTCTGCAGGTGCGTCAGGCGGCGGCGTCAGGCGGAGGCAGCGCCATTGAGGTTGCGACGGCTCAATGACTCTCCTGGCGGCGGCGGTGGAGCACAAGACGGCGGAGAGCTCTTCCCGGTGAACAGTTGTCGGGGGAAAGGAGATGGGTGATGACTGTTCATCCTGTATTTTTTTTCTTTTTCTTTCTTTTTCTATTTTTTTCTTTTTCTTCTCTTTTTTTCCCCTATTTTCCGATTTTCTTATATTTTTTTCGTTTCTCCGTATTATTTTTTTTCCTTCTCTCATTTTCTTTTTTTTTCCCTCTGTATTTTTTCAGTTTTTCTGTTTTTTAATTTTTCTTTTCTTTTTTTCTCTCTCTTTTTTTTCTCTCTTTTTTTCTTTTTCCTCTCTTCTTTTTTTCCTCTCCTTTCTTCCTCTCTTCCTCTCCTTCTCCTCTGCTTTCTTCTTCTTTTTCTAGAACGTGAAAGAACTGTGAAACTTGTGATTCATCAATAATGCAGCTTGTCTGTATTATTGAGCGAGTCTAGTCCGGACCAGAAAATAACTGATACCCCCTTAGTTATTTTCCGGTGTAATTTTTCTGAGAATTCCGGGCCCCGAGAAAATACCAACTTAGGCCCGTAAAATTCACGGAAAAATCACGAGCGCGGGAAAACTCTCGGTTTTGAAAAACAACGCCCGATTTACCTTGAATTAATTACCCAAGAATAATTCAACGGTAAATCACGGTAAAAAGACTTTTACAGTCCCGGTAAAAATCCAATTTTTTTACCCAGGCTGTTACACGTTACCCATTGAAGAAATATATACCAGCATTATCTAGACATATAGTCTAATAACATAAGTAGGGATATGTTGTAACAGCCCGGGTAAAAATTTTGGATTTTTACCGGACTGTAAAAGTCTATTTACCGTGATTTACTGTTGAATTAATCTTGGGTAATTAATTCAAGGTAAATCGGGAGTCGTTTTTCGAAACCGAAGGTTTTCCCGCGCTCGTGATTTTCCCGTGGATTTTTCGGAACTAAGTTGGTATTTTTCGGGTTTCGGAATTTC
>JAKUCV010007317.1:5497-76363 GCA_028386065.3 Turnera subulata
GTTTAACATGAGATTTCATAACAAGAGATTTTTGATTTAAAAAGGAAATTTATTTTATTTATTTTATAACGGTTTACAACAGGAGAAGAGTACTCTACGGAGCTACTTGCTTCTCTAGATCTTTTACAAGGTTTTTGACGTTTTGCATGTGTGGGAACAGCTCCATGCACGCCAGTTCTATCTGCGCCACCGCCGAGCTGATCTTCTTCAGGGAGTTCAGTTGCGTCAGCTTTTGTTGCGGAGTGCTGCTCTCTGCAACTGCCTTTCCTTTCTTGTCTTCAGCTTTCTTGGAGACTCACTTCTTCCGTCATTTTGGGGAAACGACTATGTGCTCCTGCAGACCGACGATGTCGTCTTGAAGCGTTTCTTTGGAGGCTCTTCATCAGAGCTTGTTGGGAAAGCTTTGCCGCCGATGTAGCTGTTGTTTCCAGAGTCTGAAGTTGTTCTTGATCGGAGTGGAGAGTCCATGACTGTGTGTGAGTATGCCAGTCATGAGATTTGGTATTTATAAGCGGATGAGATGACGCTTAAGGGTATAAGCGGTATCTCATGTTGTGGTTGGATTCCTGGCAGAGTGTGCCAGAATCTTATCGTGGTAGGACCCACGGATAAGAGGGAATTTCGGGGACGAAATTCTTTTTAAGGGGGGTAGTCTGTAACAGCCCGGGTAAAAATTTTGGATTTTTACCGGACTGTAAAAGTCTATTTACCGTGATTTACTGTTGAATTAATCTTGGGTAATTAATTCATGGTAAATTGGGAGTCGTTTTTCGAAACCGAGTGTTTTCCCGCGCTCGTGATTTTCCCGCGGATTTTTTGAAATTAAGTTGGTATTTTTCCGATTTTGAAATTTCTCGGAAAATCACACCGGAAAATAACTAAGGAGGTATCTGTTATTTTCTGGACCAGATCGGACTCGCCCGTAATACGGACGAATCGCATTATTTGATAATCACAAGTTAAATAGTAACATTTTTCAGTTATATAATGGAGTGGAGGCAGCCGGGAGTGGAAGAAGGAAAAAAAAGAAAGGAGAGAAAAGAGATAAAAAAAAGAGAGAAAAAGAAAAAAAAAAGGAAAAAAAAAGAAAGAAAAAAAAGGAAACAGAATATAGAAAAAAAAGAGAAGAAAACAGAGAGTGGAAAAAAAGAAAAAAAAAAAGAAAAAAAGAGAGAAGCAGAAAATCGAAAATCAGAAAAGAAAAGAAGAAGAAAATAGGAAAAAAAAAGAAAATGGAAGAAAAAAAAAGAGGTGCAGCCGGTCACTGTTCATCGTCAACCCCGGGCCATCACTGTGCACGTCGAGCCGTTTGGCGCCGCCTCTCACCGCACCGCCGCCACCAGCAGGAAGCCCTCCTTGTCGCGACCGGAACCCCGCCTTCCCCGCGCTCTTCCGCCGCCTTACCGGCCGAGACGCGCCGTCGACCCGAGCTGCGACCCGTGGATCTGCCCTTACCGCCGCTGCCGACAACGAAGCCCAGCAGTAGCAGTCGCGAGCCACCACCTGCAGTCGTGCCTCTTGCCGTTCACCTGCACACCGCGTCGCCAGCAGTCCGTCATCCCGTGCCGCGCCCTCGTCTGCAACCCCCCCAAGGTGAGCGACCCGTTAGTTAGTGTGCGACCCGTTTACCAGGGACTTGACCCGGATCCGTGTGGATCTAACCGTGGGCTGGGTTGGATGCTTGGGCCTGGGCTGGACTGGGCGCCTGGGCTTGGGCTCCTGGGCTCTGCCTTGGGCTTGGCTTGGACTCGGCCCACTCCGTTAATTTATTAAAAAAAATTATATATATATGTATTTACTAATATTCTGGTAATCAATTTTGAAAAAAATATATAGTTATTTTGAGTAAATTATTTCCAATTTAACTCTGGTATTTTTGTTAAAATATAAATATATTTACTTGGGTAAATAATTAAGATGTGTTTTGGAAAAACTATTATTAATTGGAAAAATATATATACCTTGAAAAATAATTTCTGGAAAATAATTTGTATATTATTTTCTCTGGAAAATTATGATCGTGGTATATGTAAATAAATATGTATTTTGTAAATTTAAGTTAATTATATTTTGTCTTGGAAAGTATTATTATATATAATTAGAAAAAGATAAATACTATATAAATGTTTTCTGAAAATTATAAATAGGTTATTATTTCTTTGGAAAAATTATGGATATTATTATTTTGGAAATTATGGTTATTTTATGAAAATATATTTTGAAAAGAGTTTTAATTAAAGTATAGTACCGAAATTATATTCGGAAATACGTTCGGTAAATTATTTTCGATAAAAGATAATAAATAAAAGACATGTAATCGGGATGAGTTATTACGCATTTTGGGCATCATAGTATACCGAATATGTGCATTTATGTGTACGTATGATTTTGTTGTATAGGTTTTTGGATATCGGGCAGTTTCCCGAGGAGCCGGCGTCGTACCGGTCATAGTTTCCGAAGTTGAGTAATCAGCCAAGGTGAGGATGGATTTCCTTCAATATGTGCCTTATTACTCGGTTATCATGTTTTGATGATTGTGCATTGTTGATTGTTGCTTTTGCTGTGTTTTGGTTCGGGATGTTTATCCCGGTGTTCTGTCTGGTTTTTGGGATGTTTATCCCCGTATTGATTTTCTGTGTCGTTTGGAATAAGTAAATGGAATTAATAATGAATAGTGACAAGGATGTCGATCCTTGGTATTTTGGTTAGGGATGTCGATCCCTGAGTTTGGTTTTTTACGACAGTATTATAATTGTCACGTGGTAAGTAGAGGTACGACCGGATGGTTAGAGACTGTTTTGTGGTGGCCATGATCTGGGTTCGTGTGATAAGCATGTCTATGCTTGGGATGTCTATCCCAGTTTGTTATTTTTGGGATGTCTATCCCTGGGTTCTTTTTGATCTGGCACCAGGAACAGGTTGATAACCTGGTACGACCCTAGCTTAATGTGTCGCATACAGTGTTAGTGAGTTATATTAAGTCTTCCGCTGTGCACTATTTTTATTATTGTTGGGCCATTGGGCCGTGTTGAGATTTTATTGTTGTTTTTATTATGGGCTGTTGAGCCCGGATATTTGTTGTATACACTGTATGCTGGGTCATGTTGGGTTGGGTTGTCACAGTTCCGGCTCGTGTTTACTGTGTATGGTAAATTCGGGTCGGGGCGCTTCAGGCAGAGCAGCGGCGGAGGAAAGCAGATCCGTGGGCAATCCGGCGGGTCAACGCCTCCTGCGCGCGCGTCCGGCGGGGTAACAGCTCGGGGCCGGCAGGGGTGAGGTCGCGACGTGACGGCGAAGGCGGTGGCGGCGTCGGTGTGGCAAGAAGACGGCCGGAACTCCGTTGCGTGTACAGTAACCCGAATGGTGACGGACTATTCATCTCCTTCTTCGGGTTTTTGTTTTTTTTTTCATTTTTCTTCTTCTTTTTCTTATTTTCTGATTTCTTTCTTTTTCTTTTCTTCTATTTTCTGATTTCCTTTTTTTTCTTTCTTTTTTTTCTTTCCTCTCTCAGTATATATATATTTTTTCTGTTTTCTCTTTTCTTCTTCTTTTTTTTCTTTCTCTTTTTCTTCTTTTTTTTTCTTTTTCCCTCTATTCTTTTTTTTTTCTCTCTTTTCCTTTTTCTCTCCTTTTTTTCTTTTTCTCTCCTTTTTCTCTCTTTCTTTTTTTTTCTTCTCCTCTCCCACAGGCTGCCTTCTGCTGATTCCTCATTATATAACATGTTAATTACTATTTAACATGTGATTAACAATAATGCAGTTCGTCTGCATTACGGGCGAATCCGATCCGGACCAGAAAATAACAGATACCTCCTTAGTTATTTTCCGGTGTGATTTTCCGAGAAATTCCGAAACCCGAAAAATACCAACTTAGTTCCGAAAAATTCACGGGAAAATCACGAGCATGGGAAAACCCTCGGTTTCGAAAAACAACTCCCGATTTACCTTGAATTAATTACCCAAGATTAATTCAACAGTAAATCACGGTAAATAGACTTTTACAGTCCGGTAAAAATCCAAAATTTTACCCGGGCTGTTACAAATTATCCCTTTTCGTTTTTATATTTTTTTCCAGTATATAATTATGTATTTATATATATTATTATTTCTTTTTTTTTTAAACTGGACTAGGTTGAACAAGACCAAGCCCAGGCTTGCACTGTGCCAAGCCCAGCCAGCCCAGCGTCCAACCCGAGCCCAAACCAAAGGAACCCAAGCCCAGAAACTGTGCGGCCCGTCTTCATGAAACGGATCTTAACAAAACCCGGGTCTCACCTGCGGGTTGCAGCGATGGCGGCGCGACAGGAGCGACGAGCGCGAGGGAGAAGCTGGCGCGGGGTCGGCGAGGCTGAGGCGACCCCTCCGGCGGTGGAAAACTAGTGTTGCAACGCCGGTGTCGTCGTCAGCGGCACAGAGAGGGAGATCCGCGGGTTGCACGACGGGTCAACGGCAGCTGGCGGCGCGTCGGCAGGCGGAAGAGCACGCGAGCGACGGCGTCGAGGTCGCGATGGCACGGCGACGACGATGGCGGCGTCGGTGAGTCGAGATGCAGCGCAGAGACGCTACGGGTGAACAGTAGTAGGGGTGCTCGGGGGTGACGATGAACAGTTTCATTTTTTTTTTCTTCTTCTTTTTTTTTCATTTTTTCTATTTTCTTTTTTTTCTGATTTTTTTTTTTCATTTTCTGTATATTTTTTTTCCTTCTTCTTTTCTTCTTTTTCTTTTTTTCCTCTGTTTTTCCTGGTTTCTTCTTTTTTTTTTCTTCTCTTTTTTTTTCCTTTCCTTTTTTTCTCTCTTTTTTTTTTCTCTCTCTTCTTTTCTCTCTTTTTCTTTTTCTTCTCCTCTCCCTCTCTTCTCCTGCTTTCTTCTTCTTTTATAAACCTTGAAATACTGTGAAACCTGTGAACTTCAATAATGCAGCTTGTCTGCATTATGGAGCGAGTCCGGTCCGGACCAGAAAATAACTGATACCCCCTTAGTTATTTTCTGGTGTGATTTTTCTGAGGATTTCGGGACCCGAAAAATACCAACTTTGGTCCGAAAAATCCACGGAAAAATCACGAGCGCGGGAAAAGTCTCGGTTTTGAAAAACGACGCTCGATTTACCTTGAATTAATTATCCAATATTAATTCTTTCGGTAAATCACTGTAAAAAGACTTTTATAGTCCCGGTAAAAATTTGGGATTTTTACCCGGGCTGTTACAAGCACCGACACGTAAAACACAAGAATGATAAGGGAAAAAACTAAAGAAAAGAAAAGAGATGGTAACTTCCTTTTTTCAGGTAGGAACCAAAATTTTTGTCGTACTTTTCCGCTTAGCTTTGCCTTTTTCGACTTGCTCATCTTCTTTTCCTTCTTTATTATTATTACTAATTAGTCACTCCTCTGTGTGTAACACAGATTGGATGATAACATGCAAGTGAATTAATTTTGTCCATAATTTTGAAATAATAAAATAAGAAAAGAGAAATAAACAAATAAAAAAATCGTAGAATTTGAATCAACTGTGATGGGTTAACCAAGAAAATATGAACAAAAAAAATGTCAAACTTCAAAAGCTAATCAATTAAATATTTGATTGTTAATTTTTTTCTTTTTGGTTAAAGAATAAAAAGAAGTTAAGAAAACGATAATCAATAGTTAGAAATAATAATACAAATGGAGGAAGAGATAAGTTAAAAGAATAACAAAGTTATAGAATTTTAGCTCCTACCGTGAAGAGAAAGTCTCCATTTGCAATCCTTCATTGTCTCTTTCTTTTTTTTTTTTACCTTGTTTTTTTTTGTGTTCTTTCAACAACAACTTTGTGTTTTAATTTGGTGGACAACATCCATATATATAAAAAATTATCATGACTCTTCATTTATCATATACATCTTTATTCAATGCCAACAATAAATAGGTGATAGAGTTTCGTAATTATAAAATTTTTCATCTATTCAAGGGTAAATGTATTTGTATTTGATGTTTCATTGAGCCATAATTTTTTCCATGCCATACATTCTTAGTGTTTTATAATTACACCTAATATATAAGTGTGAGTACCTGACCCAAAATTCATGGGCCCACTCACCACCTTCTTCTTAACCGTCATCCACATCTTTAGAGTCGCCACCCGGATTTTATTACAGAGCAAAATCCAGGGAAAACCTTTCTTAGACAACCAATGACTCCTTAAGGCAACCGATGAGCGAACTAAAGATGTGGACCCGGGGATTTGTCACGAATGGGAAGGTGTTAGGCACCCATTCGTGTTGGGGCGAGATCATGTGCAATCAGGGATCAACATATGCCAATGCACAACAACATAAAAACAATAACAAAAATAAAAAAAATTAAAAGACAAAACAGAAAATAAGTAAAAATTGAGCTTGCATTTCCACCACTAGAAACTGCCTATGCACCCCCTGATAATGGGTTCAAAGCTCACATAGTTCTTAGTATGCATCACATATCATCACATCAATAGCATCATCATGTCAAAGCAACAATCAATTAAAAAAATTAGAATGAGTTACCTCTTGAAGCCCTCCTCTTGCTCCTATTTGCTTACCACTCCTAAGTAGAATTTTGGCAGAACTTCAACAAGCAATCTGGTGTAGAAGGAGGCTGAACTGGTGTCAACAGAAAATTTGTAGAGCTACTTCTTAGCGTTCTAGGGACTCCAAGAACGCAGCAATCCGACACCTACAGCTCCAGGTATGATGATTCTTCTGGGACTGCCTACACAAGGATTCTCTACTCGGGCTCCTCCTCTTTTCCTCCACAAGCTTGCTCCAATTCCCCTCCTTCTTCTCCTTCTCTTGCTCTCTTCTCACTGCTGCCTTGCTACTACTCCTCCCCACGAAATTCCTCCAGAATTTCAACCCTTAGAAGGGTTCCCAAGCTTAGAATTAGAGAATTATTCCAAGCACCTAAGCTTATGTGTATATAGAGAGGGAAGAGAGAAATTGTGTGTGAATGAGGATAAATGGGGGGTCCTATTTATAGTGTTCAAGGGATCTGGACATGGTGTTGATCTAAGGGTCGGGATTGAACCCCTAGATCCAACGGCAGATACCCAAACTCAAGAAAACAGGAAAAATCCAGAAAACTGCCAAAACTGGGAGCGATGACCGCCAGGCGCCTGCGGTCCTCTCGCAACGACCGCCAGGTGCTGGCGGTCATCTCTTAAGCCCGCCAGGTGCTGGAGGTCATGTCGCCATGTCCGCCGGCACCTGTTTCCAAAACTGTTCTTTTCTTTCTGGTTTCGATCCTCATTATTCCGGTCCAACTTGATTCCCACGCCTTTCCTAAATGGTTTTTAGCCCGTTTTAAGCTCCAGAAACACTCCTAACTTGTAGCCTACCCCCACCCCTTTTCCTATTTTCTTTACGTTCTCTCCACTCCACTCTAACTTCCATAAAACACCAAAAACACTTATGGTAATAATTTAATTCGAATTTTGGACGAAAATTCAGAGTAAATTGGCTGTTAAGTCTAGTGTTTTGATGGGCCAAAAATGTTGGAGGATCCATATTTAATTGGTTCAGGCTCCTAATTTATTTTAAATCCAAAATCATCTCAAATGTGTCACAATGAATGAACTAAGAAAAGTGTTTATCTCTCTCTCTTTGCTTGACTTTTGAGTACTGCAAGTGTACTAACTTTGCTTGAATTCAGAATCTCGGTTTAGCAGCTCTAAGGTTCTTCTTGAATCAGCATCACATTATATAGACAAGTTGGATGGTGGCAATTCAAAAGATCCGTTACATGTCCCTTTCCACCCAGCTGGTTTGTCTTCCGAGGTGCCAGAGTGTCAACGTTCACTTTGCCTGTTGTCTCTTTCACATTGGCACGAGATCCAGCGGTCAGCAACTTTTTGTCATTGATGTCATTGTTTAGCATAGTCCTAGGTTGGTCCTAGGAAGTTTGAATTCAGCTGACATTTGATTTGTTTAAGGTAGCCTTTTTATTGATTCAGATTCCATAAATGGTAGTGTACTAGGTTCCTTTGACCAATCCCCATAGGGATTAAACAAATCAAGTCACATGAATGTCTTTTGGTGAAAGCGACATCTCATGTGCACTAACACACTTTCCAATCCCACTCACTTCTTCTTCTAAGGAGTTGATCACGGATGGGGCACTTGTGTGAGCTGCAAATCATGGTTAGAAGCACAAGATGCTATATATAGGTTTGTATAGGTTTGTCATAATCAAAATCTAGTTAGTGCATTTAATCATATAATAATAATTGGAATATTAAATTGTATTTAAAGGCATATTATAATATTATAATCAATGTCACAATTTAATCCATGCCTTATGTTAATAATCATACTTAATTAGGCCTAAGCAACTTCCTAATCATCAACCGATTCACAAATTCATCCTAGGATCAATTCATCTCATTAATCCACAAATAAAAACACATTTATAATTTAATAAAATGAATTATTAGCATGTCAAATTTGGGTGTTCATAATAAGACGTTTCATCTTTTTATATGTAAATGCATCTCATTCAAGTATATAATATTAAATTTTTAATTATATCGAGGCTTATTTTTTTCATGCCATCTTTGATTGACTTCTTTCTCTTTGTTATATGTAATTTTGTTCATTTGACGACTTTCTTAAGTCATTAGATATAAGGATATGAAGAGACTGAAACTGTCTAATGGTACATACCTTTTGGCATTCACAAATAATTAATTTAAGATTGAGCTTAGAATGGTAATTTTTTTTTATTAAATTTATTACTTGTCAATTAAGAATGTAAGAATATTTAAATAAAATATTTTTTAGAATAATAATTAAATAATATATTAATCATTTTTTTACAAAATTATACGTAAGCAATTTTCCAAGTGGCACTACGAATAGATTTTTTCGTAAAACAGGACACGTGTCAACACCAAAATGAGGACTTCAATTTTTATATATGTATATATATTATTGTTATTATTTTCATATCTTTTTTATTTTTTTAAGCAAAAAGTTTTTTGAATAAAAGGTTTAATTTGTTGGCCCAAAGTGGCTAAGAGGGAGGGGGTAAATTAGCATTTCTTAGTTAATGGCAGATTAGGCGTTTCTGATGACAAATTAAATTTGTCTCTAACAAATGACGGGTGAGAGTGAGTGTAAGGAAAGATTTAAGAAAATGTGGACAGAGAATTTGTAGTGATTCCCTACAAAGGAGTACATCCACTACTCAAGGAGTTCATCTTGAGATTTTCTAAACCTTTTTACTAGCTTCGGTTTTTACGGGCTCAACCAAGCAAACCTATTACACAAGCTTTTTTTAAGGCTAAGCTTGAACCTCTCACTCTTACTACAAGACTTTCCTCAACCTTGTTGCAAAGTCATAAATAAGTAGGATACTAGGTTTCTTTAATTGGTAACAAAGAGTACAAAAATCATGGATATAAAAATTGGATGAAAGCGACCTCACCATACCACACAACACATTGTCCAATCTCACTTGATCCAAAGATTCAAAGGATCAGTTCACATGGTGGATTTTAGCTATGAGGAGGAATCATTAGGTACATAAGGTTTGCCATTGTCAAAATCATTAAAAATATTAATTCACTAAAACATGTTAGGTTTGATAAATATAATTAGATCATTAAACATATTATTTGATTCGATACTAATCATCATCGAATTAATATTCTTCCCTTATTTCATGATGACAAATGGGAACATGTTTAGAGCTCCCTCTACATCTATGCTCCCCCTGTTTCAATTGAGTTTTCAATCGAACGAGTAGTAAAATCAAGAGAGAGAGAGACCATATTAGAGAGGAAAGCCACATAAGATAAAATCAAACATGTCCACCAGCAAGTTGACATGGTTCCGCAACAACAACAAATAAAGACATGTCCACCAACAGGGTAACATGTTTCCGCACAGCAACTAACTGGAGTATATCTCCCCTTTTTGTCATCCCCCCAAAAAATTATCCTATAAGGGAGACTAGCAAAGCACAAGCACTAAAGAAAAATTAGCAGACTCAAATGATATGGCAACAACAACGCCAAATGAAAAGTTGAACAATGCATAAAGGAAAATAACAGTGAACCAAAAATACATGATCCTAGGTGAGCATCAGAACAGCAAGGGCAATTACTCATAGGGACCATCTTCATCAGCTTCCTGATCAGAGGAGTAAGCAGAGGCAGAAATGACTCAATCATCCTCAGGGTTGAGTTTTGCAATCAAAAGATCAAGTTGGGCCTTTTGCATGTCCATGAGCTTGGACATCAATACCCCTGATCTCAAGCAACTCATCTTTGACATCCCTCATTTCCTCTGTTAAAGCTTCAATCCAAGCGTTCTTGGAAGTACTTGGTACAGTAATATAAAAGACTCTATGATTATTTTGCTTGATGTGCATACGGAAAAAAGAGTGACAGTGCAAATGGAGTCTCCAAAAATAGAATGATGAGCATTCGTAGCAATGACATTGAAGTGAGATGCAAGGAGAATGATGAGGTTACTATAAGGGTGAGCTTGATTGTGTAAAAGATGAGCAAAGATGGTATACCCATAGTCGACCGGACTATTTGCAAGCAGACACCCGAGCAGCCACATATCATAGGTTTTCAAGTTTGTTTGATGTCCATGCCTTAGGGTAAGAATCCTTATGATGAAGTAACACGGAATTATGTGTTCGACAGACAAATCCTGATAGACACCCTTCTTGTGATGTTATCCAAAGACGAGCTTCCTCTTCTCAGAGGCACTTGGTGTGTGAGGTATAGGAATGAGGTTCCCAGAACCTGTATTGTACTCTCGAACCTTTCCCTTCTTGAGCTTGAGAAGTGTGCGAATCAGTTTGGCATCTACAAAAATAGTTTGGCCACAAAATTGAGCTTTGTATCCTTATGGTGTGCCTATCATCATCACTTTTGGGGATCATATTTGTGTAGAAATCCTGGACTAATTTCTCGTAAGTAGGAACCTTAATGGTGGCTAAGTCCTTCAATTTCGATCGTTCCAGTATCTCTTCCAACCCAGATCCCACAACATCATCAAAGTGAACAACATAGGGCTTTAAGAACTTGAAGCTCTTACCAACAATTCCTTGAGCATCAGGCTAATCGTCGAGCTCTTTGAATTGGGATGGACCATCATCGGATGGTCTTGGCCTTTTCCTAGATTTGGACACGGTTCCTCATTAGCTAGTATGGAGGACAGGGGGTTCTTCTTCCTCATGAACTTCTATCTCTGGTATTGTTGGAGGAGGAGTATGCATTGGTAACTCACTTTCAGTTTCAGAGTCTGACCTATCTACTTCTACCACCAGCTTCTCCTTTCTTTTTCGTGAAGTTAGGCCACACATGCACTAAAGAACAATGCTATCTCTGAGGACACGTTTTGGCATAGCCGATGCCATAAGCTTTTCCTTCGGTGGAGGTGGAGTTGGATCAGTTGGCAAAGAGTGATGTTGGGTAAGGGATGACTGTTTGGTTTTCTTGACAGGATACCTCTGTGAGAGAGGAATATCATCATCAGAAGGGGTTTTCTCAAAAGAGGATTTTGGGTCCTCCATGGGTTCCCCATCTCCTTCTTCAATGGTTCTTGGAATAGTAGGTGGAGGAATTATGGGAGGATTTGGCATCTCTGAGGCAGCAGCATCCTTGGATTGAACATCTAAGACCCGTTCAGGGGCAAGGAGATTTGTCTCTACTTCTAAAACAAACGCATCCAGTATTGCTTGTCTCTTCTTGGCAAGGAGTGCAGCTTGCTCAGCAGGTCAGTGACCTCCTTAGGCATTCGAAATTTCATCATGATGTGATCCACAACAGCTTCAATATTTGCCATAGTGACGGCAACATCTTCCTCTTCCATCGTGGGAGCTGGTATTTTTGGGTCTGGTGATTCCATATAGGGTCGATATGGGGTATCTTTCCTCTTCTTTAGAGGTTTCGATTTTTGTGAAGCGGTTGTGGGTTTTTGGGAGATAATTTGAGCATGAAGGGAACATCTAGTGACTCGAGTAGTAGAAGCCAGGGAGGGAAGGAGGTAATGATTTTTCACCAGGGTCTTTTAAAGGAAGTTTAGTTCTTCCCATATTGATGAGTGGAGAAATTAACGAGAGTAAAGATAGTTATGCAAGAAGATAGGAGGGATGTGGGAGGTTACTCCGATTGATGGGAATTTGTAGAGGAAGTGAGAGAGGTTAAGTAACTGGATAAAAAGGAAATAGTGTTTAGGATTGTTCAATAACCCTCCGATCAATAGGTGTCAACGGTTACTTTTGGAGGAGCCGTTTTATTCCGTCTTTCGATAAACTTTGTCAGTGCAAGTGGATCGTGCTTTTTTGATACAGTAAAGTCATCCGTGATTTTACTTTTCTCAAGGCTGATCATTCAAATTTGAGTAAGTGAGCTGAACTGGTGCCTGAGATGCCAAAATTTCTCTGCCTCCATGCCTTTTATAAGTAGCATGATTTCTAGTCATCTTTTCAGTATTTTCCCATTTCGAAGTCATCATAGCTCAGTTATGACTAGTGCGGTATGTGAGTTTTGAGATGGATGCTCTCTATATAATGCATATGAACTGTGAGATAAAAGTAGAAGTCACCTCGGGTTTGATGGTTATGGAGGATTGAACATACCTAGCTCCAACCGAGGCTTTGTGAATTGTTCTTCCTTTAGAGGCTTTGTGAAATTATCAATAAATTGGTAATTATTGGTAATTCTTCCTAACCTCTATGTGCATAGTTCTTGAATGTTGAATAAGGTTTTTAGTAAGGCTAGTAGCACTAGAACTATCACATAATATTGGTATGTTTGTGAACTCAAGACCAAAATCAAGAAGAGTTTGCTTCATCCACAATACTTGGGCACAACAAGATCCTGCCGCCACATTTTTTGCCTCTATTGTGGATGTGGCAACCAAATTTTTTTTCTTGCTTGACAATGAGACAAGAGATTGTCCAAGAAATTGAGATGTTCCACTAGTGCTCTTTCTATCCAGAGTGTATCCAGCAAAGTCAGCATCAGAATAACTAATTAGCTCGAATGAAGCTACCTTAGGATACCAAAGTCCCATGGATGAGGTGCCTTTAAGATATTTAAAGATTCGCTTAATAACATGAAGATGTGACTCCTTTAGGCATGTTTAAAACTGAGCACACAAACATACACTAAACATGATATCAGGTCTAGTAGCTGTGAGATAAAGCAGACTTCCAATCATACCACGATATTTTCTGATATCCACATTTGTTCCAAGTTTGTCTTTATCTAATTTAGTAGAGGTGCTCATTGGAGTATGTGATGGTTTAGCATCATCCATGTCAAATCGTTTGAGCAACTCTCTTGTGTATTTTGTTTGACTAATGAATATTTTATCATTGAGTTGTTTAACTTGGAATCCGAGGAAGAAGCTTAGTTTTCCCATCATGCTCATTTTGAATTCACTATATATTAATTTTTCAAACTCTTGACATAGAAGATTGTTAGTAGCAATAAATGATATATCATCTATATAAATTTGGACAGTAATTAAGTCACTTTCATGATGTTTAACAAATAAAGTACAATCAACTTTTCCTCTAATAAAACCTTGAGATATAAGGAAAGAGCTTAACCTGTCATACCATGCTCTTAGAGCTTGTTTGAGACCATATAGGGCTTTCTTGAGTTTGAAGACATGATTACGATTCTCATGAGCTTCAAAGTCGGGAGGTTGTTCAACATATATCTCTCCCATAATGAATCCATTCAGAAAGGCACTTTTCACATCCATTTGATATATCTTGAACGATTTGAAGGATGCAAAGGCAAGAAGCATGCAAATCGATTCTAATATAGCAACGGGTGCAAAGGTTTCACCAAAGTCGTTTCCTTCTTCTTGATTATATCTTTGAGGTACGAGTCTTGCTTTGTTTCTGGTAACATTACTCCATTCATCAAGTTTGTTTTTCAAAACCCACTTGGTTCTAATCACATGTTGATTTTTAAGCCTAGGAAACAATTCTCATACATTACACTTTTCAAATTGATTTAGTTCCTCTTGCATGTCCATGATCCAGTTTTCATCTTCTATGGCTCAAGCAACATTTTTGGGCTCAATTTGCAACAGGAAGGCTTGATGAGAGTTGATATTCTGTAGGGAAGATGGTGTTGCAACTCCCCCAGCTCGATCACCAATTATTGCAGCAGTTAAGAATCTTTTTGGCACCTTTAATGCCGAAAGATCATTAGAGTTGCTAGGACCCAAAGGGGCTCATAAAGGCCTTGAGGAATCTCTTTTATTTCATGCTCTTACTCCTTGTCAAAGGCACTTGGTTGCTCTTCCTCACTTCTAGTTACATCCTGTGTCTGAGAATTCTTGCTAAAAACATCTTCACTTATATCAAGTTCATTTGACATAATTAGCTCATTAAAGACAACATGCATCGATTCCTCAACAATCAAAGTCCTTTTATTGTAGACTCTATAGGCTTTACTTTTGGCTGAGGAACGCAGAAATATTCCCTCATCAGATTTTGCATCGAATTTTCCCAATGGATCTGTGGTATTTAGGATAAAATATTTTGACCCGAATACCTTAAAGTAACTTATGTTAGGTTTTCTGTCATGCCAAATCTCATATGGAGTCTTCTCTAAAGATGTCCTAATAGACACATGTGAACAGTCAAATTTGGCCACGCATATCTTTATTAAGATTAAATTTTAGATATGTTCAAACCATAAGATTGATGAGATGATTTGGTCTTTGGTTAGAATATATTTAGAACTATCTTGCAAGAATATGTGTGGATTGTTTATTCCTTGAAATAATGAGATGATCTATTATTGGTCTAGAAGTAGATTTGGAGTCCGAATTAATAAGATATGGATCTTCCAGCAATTAAAGCCCATTAAATCACATTACTTGCAGCTGAATTAAGTCTAAATTTCATGGAAATTCATATTAATATTTTTCCTGTTTTGTATAATGTGTATTTATGGTGATAAGGTGTGGGAAAGAGGCAAAATTAGGTGTGGCTTTGATAAAGAGGAAAAGAGAGGGAGTATGCTACAAGTTAGGAGTGCTTCTGGGCAGAAAACATGAATAAAGGGCATGGGAATCAAGTGAGAAGAAGATTAAAAAGGAAAAGGAGCAAAAAAGACAAGAACAGGAATAGTAACCCGGACTACGGCGATCATGACGGCATGACCGCCAGGCCTGGGAGGTCAAGGAGGGAAAACCGCCAGCCCTTGGCGGTAGACGCGAGATGACCGCCGGGGCTGGGCAGCCATGGCTTCCTGGAATGGAAATGTTCCTAATTTTTTCCTCCTTTTTTATTCTAGCTCTCAGCCATCAGATCTAGGGATTCAATCTTGACCCTAGGATCAAAGTACGACCCTTGGCACTCAGAACATTATAAATAGATTCCTCTATTCACTCACAAAAGGCATCAAGTTTTAGAGAGAAAATACTCATAACCTTAAAAAGCTTGGAGAAACTCTTCAAGTTTTGAAACACTTTTAGGGTTAGATATCAGGAGGAATTTCGTGGTGAGGAGCATCAAGAAGGAGTTAGAAAGGAGAGACCAAGAGGAGGTTGAAGATTGAGTTTAGGAGTGGAAGAAGAGTTGGGTTAAAAAGCACCCTAAAGTAAGGAGCTAGAGGAGGGCTACAAGAGGTAAGTTTTCTTTGATCGTTTGTTGATTGATTGTTTCTAAACTCATGATTGATGTTGCTGCTGTTGATGATGTAATTGTTGTGTGATGCCTTGTAAGAACAACGTGAGCTTTAAACCCGATCGTCAGGGTACGTAGGCCGTTTTTAGTGGGGGCAACTCAAGCTCAATTATGTGTTTATTTTATGTTTTGTCCTTTATTATTATTATGTTGTTGTTGTGTTGAATTCCGCACTTGCACAAGGCATACATAGATGGTTCAATTATTACACACAATTTCGCCCAAACATGGATGGGTGCCTAACACCTTCCTATTTGTAATGAACCCCTGAATCCAACATCTCTCGTTTGCTAGATTGGTTGCCTATGAAAGAAGATGCGACGCTAAAGGTTTTTCCCTGAATTTTCCCAAGAAATAAAATTTAGGTGGCGACTCCTTTAATGTTGGATTGTTGGTTAAGAAGGTGTAAAGATTAGGTGAGGAGGCCCAATCAGTTTTGGGTCGGGTCCTCACAACACGGTTTAGAATGTAGCAAAAAGTATTTACAGCCTCTGCCTAAAAGTATGTGATTAAGGCATGTTCATTTAGCATTGTCCTAGCCATTTCTTGTCGGGTTCAATTTTTTCTTTCCACTACCTCATTTTGTTAAGGAGTTTTAGGAGCCGAATAGGTGTGTTCAATGAATTTTTCATCACAGAAGTGATTAAAGATGAGATTGTCAAATTCACCTCAGTGATCACTTCTGATTTTTGTTAGTTTATAACCTTTTTCATTTTGAAGCTTTCTAATGAGAGAAACAAATTCATACAGAGCATGATCCTTTTGGACAAGAAAGATTACCCAAGTAAATCATGAATAGTCATCTACAATGACAAAAGTGTAATACTTACCCCCTAGACTTACCATCCTAACCGGTCCAAAAAGGTCAAGATGCAGCAGTTCCAATGGTCTGGTTGTTGACAAGTGCTTCTTGGGTTTAAATGAGCTCTTGACTTGCCTCCCTAGCTGACACGCTCGACGTATCCTCTTTTTTTCAAACTTTAGTTGAGGGAGACCTCTTACGAGCTCTTTCTTTTCAAAATTTGAGATTAATTCAAAGTTAGCATGACCAAATCTTCTGTGCCATAATTCAAGAGTGTTTGGATTTTTCCAAACTCCATGGACATGCCGAAGAGAAATGTTATCCCCACTCAACCTTATGTGTTTCTGCGCCCCCTTGAAACCATGAAAAATGGACATTCTTACATTAAAAGACTTATTTTCTGGATTAGTAACATCTTTTATATTAGTAGAGTATAAATTTCCTTGTCTTCTTTCGACAAAGATGATTTGATCTTCATCATTACTTGTAACCAAGCATCGATTAGATTCAAAGATGACCATTCATCCTCGATCACAGAGTTGGCTAATGCTTAAGAGATTAAATTTTAGATTATCTACAAGAAGAACATGGTTGGGTTCTTACTTATGTCACCCGTACTAAGTACTTTACCTTTGGACTTATCCCCAAAGGTAACATTACCATGCTTCTTTGTATTCAAGGATGAGAATTTTGTTGCATCTCCTGTCATATGTCTAGAATATCCACTATCCAGAACCCACTCATCCTTATTTCCCTGTTCAAAGGTTAGGTCTCAGGTACCCAAACTTGCTTGGGTCCCTGAAATTCAATTTTGGCACCTTTTGGTACCCATATGAACTTGATTGGACAGTTTCTTTTCTAAAGATGCAATGTTCAATTATATGTCCATGCTTATTGCAATAATGACACTTATGTCTTTCATTGATGGATGATCTAACAAACTGATTTGAGTGTCTTGTCCTAAAATCAGGTTTCCTATGGTTGCTGGATTGATTTTTGAACACATGATGGACAAACCAAGGCCGACCTTTTGTAATGTATGTCTTTTTTGTCGTAAAATTATGTCCAATCCCTTGCTGCCATAATCAAATTTCTCAAGCATTCCCCTTAAATTTTCTATGATCCTTTTTAAATTATCATTTTCCTGAGTAAGCTTGTTATGACTAGCATGACTCTTTTCTTCTAGTTCTTTGCAAGACCTGACTGTGATTTCTTTATTCGTTTTGGCATCTTCGAAACCATTTGTGTAGAGAATTAGTTTCTTATTTGTTTCTTCATACCTTTGCATATAGTCATTCTTTTCGGATTCTAAGCTTTCAACGTTTCTTTTTAGTGCCACATTCATTTTGGCTATTTATTTAAATTTAGCAAGAAGTTCGTCATATGCGTCATGTAATTCATCAGATGGGTCAAGATGACTTACCTCACCGTCGTCATGAGCCGTAAGACATAGATTGGCAAATTCGTCCACATCTGAGTCACTAGTTGAGTCAAGATCATCTCAGGCTGCCAATATCCTTTTCCCTTTGCTTCTGGAATGGCTAGTCTTGAATTTTTTCTGAAGAGGACACTCAGCTTTAATGTGTCCTGGTTTATTGGATCCATAGCAGAGAGGTTGATCTTTCTTGGCCTCTAAGACTTTGACTCTCCTTGAACTTCTTCCACGAAAATTTTTCTTTGCTAGAAACTTAACAAACTTCTTGGTGATCAGAGCTACTTCTAGATCAGTCTCAGAATCACTAACTTCTTGGACTTTGAGAGCTATGTCTTTCTTCTTTTGGGCTTTTTTTTTTTCAAATTTTGATCCATGAACTATGAGATTTCCCATCAACTCATTGTACATAAGTGTGTTGACATCTTTTGCTTCTTCAATTGCTGTCACCTTTGGTTCCGATTCTATGGGGAAAGAACGAAGTATCTTGGTCACCTTTTCTTTGGTTGTAATGGTTTTTACAAGACATGCTAAGTTGTTGCATAAAATGGTGAATCTAGCATCAAGCTCCTGATGGTCTCGCATGGTGTCATTTGAAACAACTTGAACTCCCTCATCAGGCGATTCATTTTGGACTCCTTAACTTGGTTTGTTCCATCATGTGCAATGCATAGAAGAGTCCAAAATTCATGAGCTGTGTTATATGATCTTGCTCTTTCGAATTCGGCTTGACTGATGCCACATAGGAGAGCATTCTTTGCTTGAGCATCTAGTTTGGCCTTCTTCATCTCATCCTCAGACCAGAACTGCATGTCTTTGGCTGGACGTGAGTATGATGCATTGACAACTTGCCATATTTCGAGATCCTTCCCTTCGATGAAGGTCTTCATGCGAAATTTTCAATAGTCGAAGTTGAGGCCATTGAACAAAGGAGCATTGTTGATGTTGTTTCTCTCTAGTTTCATGATCTTTTATCCCTTGGAGTTAGCCTTTTTGGGTTAATAGAAGATTAGGCATTTCTGATGACAAATTAAATTTGCCTCTAACAAATGACGGGCGAGAGTGAGTGTAAGGAAAGATTTAAGAAAATGTGGACACAGACTTTATAGTGGTTCCCTGCAAAGGAGTACATCCACCACTCAAGGAGTTCACCTTGAGAATTTCTAAATCCTTTTACTACCTTTGGTTTTTATGGGCTCAACCAAGAAAACCTATTACATAAGCTTTTTCTAAGGCTAAGCTTGAACCTATCACTCTTACTACAAGGCTTTCCTCAATCTTACTGCAAGGTCAGAAATAAGTAGGATACTAGGTTCCTTTGATTAGTGACAAAGAGTACAAAAATCAAGGATGTAAAAATTAGATGAAAGCGACCTCACATAACTACACAACACATTGTCCAATCTCACTTAATCCAAAGATTCAAAGGAATCTTGGCAATTGGGAACTGACCCAAAAGACCGTTACAAGACGGCGTTCTGTATCCCAGATGCACAATACCAATGGACGGTTATGACGTTCGGTTTGAAGGTGGCACCATCCATTTTCCAGAAGTCTATGGTCAAGATATTTCAGCCCATCCTTCACAGTGCTTCGATTTACATAGATGACATCCTACTTTTTTCAAAGACAAAGGAGGACCATCTCCTTCTCCTCTCGCAGTTCCATAAGATTGTTCAGGATTATGGCATTATACTTTCTGAAAAGAAGAGCATTATTGGCCAGGAAGAAATTGATTTCTTGGGCAGGCACTTCAAGAATGGTTATTATCAGCCTGGACCCCACATGGCACAAGAATTGCTCAACTTCCCAGATGATAACTTGACTCAAAAGCAGAATCAGCAATTTTTGGGCACAGTAAATTATGTCCGTGACTTTATCCCTAAAGTTGCACATTACACTAGTCAACTTTCCAAGATGCTTAAGAAAAATGCCCCACCTTGGGGACCGCAACAAACAACAGCTGTCAAAGAACTAAAGAAGATAGCCCAGGACCCCCTCCACTAAAAATTCCATCTAATGGCACCCGAATTCTCCAGACAGACACAAGTGACGAGTACTAGGGAGCAGTACTCCTAGAAGAGATAGATGGGACAAGACACTACTGCGGCCATGCAAGTGGTAACTTTTCCATCGCGGAGCTCCTTTCCTTTAGAATGGGTCACAAATTATGGGAAGCTCCATCAACAAAGCCGACCTGTCCAAACAACCGAATTCACATTTCATAGACAGAGTGATGGTACTATTCGTACTTTCTTCTCTCGCCCAGGAACATCTTCTACTGAAGTCTTCCATTCCTGCATGATTCAACCAGTTCCTTCACACAAAAAAGATAAAATACCAATCTCCTCTTTTAAACCAGATGGTTCAAAAGTCCATGTTTCACATATAAACGGCTATTTTATTTGGGATTCTGATCCATCCATGTGTGAACCTGGATGTAATTATGCCAATGAGTTTTATGACAAATGCATAAAGTTTGTCATTGTCAACCATTAAAAATATTAATCCACTAAAACATGTTAGGCATGATAAATATAATTAGATCATTAAATATGTTATTTAATTAGATGCTAATCATCATCGGATTAGCATAACTGATTGAATTTCAAATTGAGGTGTTTTGTATTTTAATTTACTTGGGTTACTACAACTCGATTCATTGATGGCACGTGACCCATCCATTGTGCAAACTCGTGTTACACACGAGACATCGGACTAATTTCACGTAGTACCGAGTCTAAATTTGATTTGAATCATAACAATTTTTTGGATTCATTATTATCTGTATTGGGCACCAAACATAATTTTAGAACAATTTAACAAAACATAAATTAAGATAATTCTGGTATCTAAATAAATTAAACAATCTTAAAAGACTATTTTAAAAAATATATAATTATAAATTCAAAATAACCTGATGAGGCCAACTAAAAAATTTTGGTACCTTAAAACTATTACATAAGGACCATAGAATTCCATAGAAAAATATCATGCCTGCTCCTTCTGGTACTTTCTATTCAAGGTATTTTACGCAACATTCCTTATCCAACAAAAATCTTTGTTATATAATTTTTTTCTGCGAAGTAATATAATTAATTTGAAACCAAATAAGAAATGAAGAGGCTAAATATCAAAAAAAGAAATGGGGCAGGCTCTGAACTGCCAGGAAAAAAGTGCATTAACAATACCCAGCAATTGGTATATACCATGGGTTCATGAATCACGTTCTTGTACAAAGAACCATTTTATTTTTCAAACAACAATTTTTTTTTTTCATTTAAATACTTCAGACTTGAGTACAAATGCAATACATATACACCCACTTTTTTCTTAGCAGCTATAAGATGAAAAGGTCAAATAATCACCAATGCGATACAAAATGACCCCAATAAAAGAATTTAACCTGCCTACTGCCCTCCAAAACTACAACCTGGTATCAATAAGATAGGCAGGAGGAAATGAAAAGTAAAAAAATCCAAAGGCAAAACTCATTCTTCAGGCATGACCACAACCGATATGGATACTAATCACAGCTAACATTCATCAGAGGACAAACAAGAAAATGCTAGAAAACAAGCCAGGCATGACGCAAAAACCGCAATTTCGCAACGGATCAGAAAAAACCCATGAAGATCAAGGAATTTGACAGTTGGAGCACAAAAGGGCCAAGAAATCATTCTGTTTGCATGTATTTGTACTCTAGAATAAATCAAACTTCTTCTTCTGCATGTCCTGCTTCCATTTCGGCAATTTATAGAATTCTTCTTTAGTCACGCCGAATATAGTCTGAAACTCTTCTTCTGACAGATAAGCCTGAAATCTCAAACGGGAAAAAAGTTTGAATGCCAATCCAATAAACAAATTAGTAAAATAAGAAAATACACAATATAACAAACCTCTCTCCGTTTAAAATCAATTCCAGTAACAGGATTCTCCGAACGAGCTCTTAGTTGATCATAACTGAATGTACTTTGAGTACTCTCATTTTCATTCTCATCTTGCTGCGAGTCTTCCTTTACTTCTGAATCTTCCCCAATGCTTTCAGAAACCGATGCAACTTCCTCATTCTCCTTGGGTTCTCCAACATCTTCACCGTCCTCTGCTTCAGGATTTTCTGTTTCAACTGCTAGTGTTCAAATGTTTTAGATCTTCAACTATTTCAGATTGATATACAATAATGAGGTAGACTTCACGGAAGACCGAATGTCCTAGCTTGGACAAATTTAGATGATTCAAGAATTTAAAGAAACAGTGGCTCCTAATATTCTTTCAGAAACAGTGACTTATAACAATACCCGCTGCTTACCAGGAAAATTGGTTTCTGGAGGAGGACTACGAACAGGAGAGGTTTCTGGTGTTGGCTTCACCTCAGCAGTAAGCACCGATGAGAGAGC
The DNA here is from genome assembly GCA_028386065.3 of Turnera subulata. Classification (NCBI taxonomy): domain Eukaryota; kingdom Viridiplantae; phylum Streptophyta; class Magnoliopsida; order Malpighiales; family Passifloraceae; genus Turnera; species Turnera subulata. The sequence continues at coordinate 27,817 of JAKUCV010007317.1, forward strand.
AGCAACAGCAGCAGCTCTTTGAGATCCCTGACTGACTGGCCTTGGAGGCGGAGTTGGAGGCTTTGATCCTGATGAAGAATTGAATGCCGAGTTCAAGGCAGCTAAAGCTGAAGCTCTCTGTGTTGGTCCTCCTTGATTTGACCCGTTGGATCTATCCTGCATTAGTATAAAAAGGAGAACGCAGTGGTTAGTTTGATACATGCAACCAGAATATGCAGATACCCTATTGTCAAATGACATAAGAGCATGAGAATAGTAGGGAATGGACAAACAGAAGGACGCCGACAGAATGACAAAACCACCACCAGATACAAGGAATGAAGCTTAGGTAAGTAAAACGCTCGTATTGGGAATGCAAGCCATATATCCAGGCAAATCCACAAAAATTAGAAAAACATATCTTCAATCAGCAACATCTCCTTTTGCTCCACCTCAGTTTTAAAACAATCCACAAAAATTAGAAAAACATATCTTCAATCAGCAACATCTCCTTTTGCTCCACCACAAGTTTAAAACAATCTTAAACAGAAGGTGGTTGACAGCCTCATTCACCATGAAATGACAGTCACCTTGCACATGCTGAATGCAATTTTTACCTGATTTCTCTTTTAAATAGTGCATCATATTTTACCTTTCTCTTATAATGTTGTTATTGCTGTGCAGGCTGGGAAAGGTTTTAATTTTTGGATGCCTGACCAGAGTAGGAAGATGAAAGACAAAATCTGAAACTCAGCTTCAAAATAATATAACTTACCACGGATGACGACTTTGCAGAAGATGGATTAAATGCAGAAGACAATGCAGCTAATGCAGACGCTCTTTGGGTTGGTCCTCCTTGATTTCCGTTAGATTTATCCTGGTCCAGTAAAGTTACATGTGTCACCCAACAAAATATCTTGAAGTATACATAAATACAGAATCAACACCGATTGAAATGTCTGTCATCAAGCTTGAGCGAACACCAACAAGGACACAAGAAAGCTATCATAATAAGCATAGGAAGAACAAGAACAGCAAGATCTTATTCCAACTTGTTTAAAAATGCCAAATTAAGGTTCTCCAAAAATTGCAAATAATCCTTTCATGTAGCTATTTTCAGGTAAGTGTTTCTCATAATAAGAAGAAACACTTGGGATCCAATTCAAGTACCGGCATTCTCCCATATAGAGCTATGGTACGTACAGAAAAACCTCACTAAACACAGCACCTATTGCAAGGCAGAGTGCCGCTGTGAAACACTAGATGCTCCATCAAAATGATTTCTGCTAAAAAAATCCACGAGGGGGAAAATCCAGAGAAAAGAAAGAGAAAGAATTCACAAATTTGCCATCTAAAATTAGTATGAACCACTAAATTTCAATCGAAGTGATTTCTGCTAAAAGATCCATAAAGGGGAAAATGCAGAGAAGAGAAATAGAAAGAGAACGAATTCACAAATATGCCATCTAAAATTGGTATGAACAAATATCCAATTTAAGAGATACCAGAGATTAATATAAAAACGATAAGTGCAACAATGAGACAGAATAATATAGGAACCTGCATCAGCATATGAACATTTGTTAGTGACATCTACTTGTGTCTGACCTCAAGCTCCTTAATTACAGTTCCGAGCAATAAAATCCACAGAAAGAAAAAAGAAACCAGCATACAGGATAGACTGACAAAACAGAAAAATCCAGAACCATCTAGCTGAGAGAGAATAACAATGCAGAGTTGAAACAAAAAAGTTATCATGCAATAAAGTCTATCGCACTGCTACTTGACTATCTGAATGCATGTTGTCAATGCCGCACTGTCCAACAGAGATTGTTAAATATGAACAGAATCTATTATTTACCTCAGCAGCATGATGCCCTAACCCAAAGAGTAAGGCTACCTTCTTCTGGAACGAGTTTCCTTGAACCTGCAATTCATAAAGGAAATTGGTAAATATAGAGCCCAGTAAAAGTATCAAATAAAAAGTTTAATAAGCACAATCTAGAGACTAACAGAGAAAATATGGTAGGAGAGAGAAGAGGTCCAACGTTAACAAAATCTTAAGATGTTTTTCACATTTTCTGAGATTATGCTTCCAAAGACACTTTTCCCTCTTATGTTTGTGTTCCGAATAACCTTTAGTTCCAAACTACAATGTGCTTCTGACTAACAACAACATTTGCATTATTCATCTTCTAAGTTCTCAGACTGACACTTAGGCTGATTTTATGCTGTAAGTGATCAAATGGCATGAACCAAAGCATTGAAGATATTACATCATTTATAAATTCAATTTTTTGTATGCACTCACACCATCTTAATTTCTAAATATATCTATTTTCTATATCAATGACAGCATTGATGTGTTTTCTATCAAGTCTCCTTGACACAGTAATACTACTTGCACCATTTTTCCTTGTTGAAAAACATTTTGTCTTTGCTTTTCGCCTCTTGCGCCCTATTCCCATGCTCACTTTAGTCTATACCTTGCTCTTCTGTTTTCTAAACGATATACTTGATAATTAGTTTAATGATCAACTTTAAATGTTAATCCCACCTCGATTCTGCATAAATATGCAGATGCAAAAATGATGTGATCAAATGAAAATGGCAGTTTGCTCCAAACCTATTTGGGGAATAAAGGCCTCTTCTAAACAAAGCCTTCTCCATGGGACATCTCTCCTAACAGAGAGAACAAAAATTACACGTTATGACTTCAGCAAGTAAACAAGATGAGTTCGCCGGATGTTTATAATACGTTGCTGATGTAGCAGGCACGATCATCTAGTCTAAGCATTTTATGATGCTTTTCCGATGTGAAGCAATCTTCAATCTGTTGGAGAGAAGAATTGGGTTGTTGTGACTTGGTTGGAGTTAATATTGGAGATTTAAATTGTGAGTTTGAACAAAGCATAAAGATATACTATGGAACTGTGCTTTGTTCATGGTGTTTCAGTGTCTCAGTGTTAAGAGGCATCTGAGGATTTCCAAGAATAGATAGATAATATTTACCATAGATAATAGACCTAAGATAGATCGGAAGAGCAACTAAAGGATTTTGGGTATTGCAAATTTCAGCAGCCGGGGCTTCCAGAGAAATTCCTCTGGCTCATATAAAAAGGATCAGAGACCACTCTGGATATTGAAGGAAGATGTTTTACTCTCCTCCATCTATAACAGTCTAAACTACCAATATAGTTTCGTCAAGGAAATAGAATTGTAAACAGGATACCAGCAAGGAAGGGAAGAACAACTTACAGCCGCTTTTGTGGGTTCCCATGAAAAGTATGTCGTGAAAAATGTTGGTTCATTTCCTTCAGTAACTTTGTATAATGGCACGTTTGGAGACAAACCATCCAAAGATACAGCCATCTCAATATATTTCTGCAAAAGAAAATAAATACCACTATCTTAGAAACACCATGGGAGGAAAAAAGTGAAAGAAGCACAACTGAATCAGCATTACCTGACCAATTTCAAAAGCACTCTGCTTTTCTTTGGGATCTACACACTGGCCAACCCACACAAATACTTCAGCATGTGTGTCGAGGATTAGTATGTCCTCGGTCAATAGGTCATCTTGAGAAAAATTGTAAACTTCCTCAACCTACAGAATAAAAAATGAGAACACACTAAGTACAGGCATACCAACCAGCTCAATTACATAGAGAAGTCTCACACTCACCTGAAATTTTCCTGCTGATCCATGAGCAGCAAAAACATGATCATAAAAGAGAAAGTTAGAATGTTCTTTTATCTTTTTGCCCAAAATTTACACACTAGTTTACACCAGATACTATGAAAATAGAAGTTACAATAATTCAAGAGAAGGCCAAACTTAAGACAAATTGTGACACCTTTATTTAATGTAAATGTGAACAAATGGGGATCTCTGACAGTTTCTGGAGCAACTTTTTTGCTGGTGTAACTCTGCTTGCCTCCAAGTGCAAACCAGAAAGCTGAGCTTTCAGTCCCTTCTTTAGAATGTTTGAGGGCAACTCCAGGCTGGATTAACAACAGAAGACAACAATTAGATCAAATGCACATGATGTATCTAAGACGGGGGGGAAGTTTCTATTAGCATTTCATGCAAATGTCTGTGATGGCTGAGAAACTACACAGATAACAGAAACAGTTTAAACAAAGCAAATGCAGAAGATATATTGCAAAAGAAGTAACATTATTCTTGCATTATAGTCTCATACTCTAAAATGAATAAGATATCAAAAAATAATGGCATTATTCATTACTTGAAAGCCTACAAATGCAAAAACAAACGAAAAAAATAAAACTAATTCACTAACCATAAAAACATTCAAAATTATGATTACATTTTCCAAATGAAGATCATAGTTTCTTGTTGTCACGCATGTAAATGTATACTTCTAGTACATTTATAAAGCATATTCAGGTTAAATATACGAAGCTCATACGAAAATTTTCATTTTCATTGAATTCAGAAGTTCTTTCAGCCAAAATTCAGTAATTCAGAATTAATACCATCTAGATTTTATGTTTGACACTGTTTTAGCTTAAATTGAAGTCAAGAGGTGCATATTGTTTGTCCCCCTTTCCACCTGGCTTCTAACCCTTCTTTCTAAGTCATGCCATCTAGTCTTTCCTATCCGGCAGGCTAGAACAGAGAATACACAAGCGTGTTAGAAGGAGCACTAAAGTACTTAATTTGGAATGGGGAAACGACATGTCAGAGATTTGAAAAACTAATTGCACAATGAAATGTTTTGATACTATAATTATACAAGTTCTGACAGTTTTCAACCAGGACAACATTTGGACATTCAGTGGGCTGGCCACAGTTTCCCGTCCAAGAACAACAGCAACTTATATTGGTGACTGACTAATTGGTTAGAGGTCAAGCCCCATGCAGGATTTCAACCATTGAGCGGTAACAGTGAAATGATCAGCTCAGTTAGCCAATGCAGAAAAATCATGCACATCAAGCATCATTCCAGATTAGTCCTTAAGCAACAATGCATCAATATTGTTCACAAACATGACAAGACAGTACAATGGCAACAACAAACATACCTTCAAAAATTCAGCAATTTTAGCTGCCCATTGCTGCTGCTCAAAGGTACTTTGATTCCCATGCCAGATGAAAACTGAAGAACCAGATTGTAGAAGAAAGCATTCCATAGAGTTCAATGAAGTAGCCACCTGAAAGAATAATGCATAGATCAATACACATCTGGTAGGTTAACTTCTCTCTTTTCCGATAGTTTCCTTGTGTTTGTGACAGAAAATGTATTCAAACGATTCATGAAGTTGAAGAGTTAGAAAATAAACACTCAAGCAGTAACAGCATCTGAAATGTGCACTCGTGACAGCATAGAAAGCGCAACAAAAAATTATTCATCAGTTACTGTGAAAGGATCACCAAACAGAAGTAAAAGAGAGATTTAACAGGCAAAACAAGCACAGATTCCATATTGAAAAGGCAGAAAGCTGGGACACTATATCGTTCAACATAACATATAAGCTAACTATAAACCATTACAAGATAAGCCAAAACAAATGTTATCCACCACTCTACTACATTCCAGTGCGAAGCGAATGTTATCTTTCTTTCCATGTGTCCAGTCATGCTTCACTATGTGCTGCTCCAGCAAGTATTTCTTGTTGTACCTAAAAACTCTGAAAATTTGTGTACCATGTTTTGTGCACTATAATAGCAGGTCGACTGAGTTTCTCAAACATTCCAAAAGTGGTACTACATTTGGTCTTTCAAGTTATGAGCACTTTCCGACAGGAATCATACACTCTCATTTTAAGCAAAAAACCTCCACATGAATTCCAACACCCCAGGGATACCTAGGATCCCTTTTCACCATATCCAAGCATATCCCCACATTTCAGGATTATTCAAGATACTGACTCCAGAAGAAACTCTCCAGGGTCGAGATATTGCCAAGACATTAACTGAATTTTCAAATTTTTCTCAAATGGGAAGCTTGAAGTTTAACTCAAGAGGAAGTCATATACACTTCAACCAGCACAATGAAAGATACTTTTAGTATGCAATTTAGGCTTAGTTTTCCAGTTGAGGTTTCAGTTTATGACTACTGATGAATTTCTTGAGCACAAAATAAGCAGCTGATTTATGCAGTCAACCGTTGAAAGAACCACTAATCTCAAAAAGTTCAAGGCCTTTATGGTTATTGGCCTCAATAGTAAGTAACAACTGTCTTTTAGAATGGCGGCTCAACATGGCTCTTGCAAAAACTTAAACAGGAGAACAATCTGGTCTTCCGTAAAAAAAAAAATAAAATAAAAAACCAAAGTCGAGAAAGAAAATGAGCAATCAGTAATTCCAAATAGAAACATTTAAAATCACATTGACTAAGCCAATGGATACAATAAGAATGTGGATATGATAAGAATGAGGAAAAAAAACCATCTTTCAGGAATGCTTTAAAACAATATAAATTACTTGTAAGTAAAAAGGATGAAACAAGGTAAACAGGTACCGCATCTACTTGCACTGCTTTGTTGTTATGAACAGAAGTTCCTGATATCCGAAATAGTGCGACGCAATCTGGGGTGTAAGTTTCATCTGACAACTCTTTCTCTGCTAAATTGTTCTTGTAACCAGAGCTCAAACCACCCTGAAGAAAAAATTAAACAAGATGAGAGTAGCTACAACCTCCAGTACCAGAACCAAAGAGAAACATCTTATCATCTTTACAAGATGGAGTGGAGCTGGTTCATGATATATGATATGTAAAGATTTAGAAATACCATGAGGATAACCATAGGCTGGAAAAGTGCAATGAATTGGGGTGGCTCCTTGCCTTGAAAAATGCGACCCTGCAAGATACAACTATTATATCCTCATCATAAACTAACATTCCCAAATATATGCAGAGAGTATCATACCTGAACAGGTCTTCCCTTAAGTGAGTTGGACATTGTATAAGCCAACTGAGCAGCCATCTTCTGGTCATCCTGCATCAGATGTAACAAAAGTTAAAACCACAACTAGCCACTGATAGAAAGAAAAAAAATCAAATAAATATTAAACTAACTTTCTTCTGGGCAAAATTATACAAAAAAAAAGAGCAGATGACAGAAAAGCACAAATAAATAAAATAACTAAACAAGCAAATACGTTAAGTAGAGCCTTATGATTCTACAAGTTAGTAATTGATGCTGAAAGTTACCACAAATAACAAAACAGAAGAAAAAAATTGCTAGCTTCCCAGGAACAAGCTTGGTATATCAGAAACAAGTTTCACCGGACAAAATAGTGGAAGCTGATCTTGTAAGCTTTGCTTTTCAGAAGGAACTTGTCCCAGTAAAACAACAGTAATAGTTCACATAAATTGATAGACCTCGTTTCTAACTAATTCAAGCCATATGGGCGAGTAAAAATTTAATTGAAAATCAGCTGTAAGCCGCACACATGATCCATGTATATCGTGTCATTTATTGGGTATCAATAAAAAAGCGTGAAAAAGAGAGCCTAAGTTTAACCAGAAAGCCTTTCAAGTTTTCTGAAATAGATCACCAACGGTTGTAATCTAGGACAAAAGATATATATCTTTAGGGAACATAAAAAGGTTGTGTGCAAACACACAATTCTTCATATGCCACAAGACGCACCCGTCTGCTTCCTTTTTTCTTCATCTTTAACGAATAAAGATATTATACATAATTCTACTAGAAACAAGTACGTAGATAGATCCAAACAAGTACTGAAACTGGTTGTGAATCTTGCAAATGTATTTATTCAATTCACAAGTTTATGGTTTCCACTCCTGGTTCAAATCTAATATTTGATATATAGGACAAAATACAAAAAACTTCCACCAACAGAATTGCAACAAATTGATCCGTCTATATTCAGCTTCATCAATTGATTTTTTATGCACCATAAGGATTCCACCCAGCTCCACTGTATTCTTGGACAAAAAAGTCACATGCCTTGCAAGTGAGCCGGTAAAAGTTGTCCCAAGAGCACATGGAATTGAAAGCAATACGTGAAATAAAAATGAAGCAATCAATTTTAACTGAAAACCTTGAAAGAACAGTGTGTAATCTGTTGAAACCTAAAATGGAACTGACATTTGTAAAAGATGACAATAACAACATCAATATCAGCAATTGATAGGCCACTTAAAGAAACTAAGATGGTCTGGTTAAATTAAGGAAATGGCAACAAACTAGGATGGGAGCGCTGAACCAGAATGTGCTGGCCTATTACAAGAGAGACCATACTCATTTTTTATTCAGAGAGTAAGGAAACGGGAAACAAGGTCAGTACATGAAAGACAAATTCCTAGAGCCATCAGACTACCAGATTTGCTTTGCATGGCTATTAGAAAGAATGAGTACCCTAATCATTAAGGAGGAGGTTGTATAAGTATGTTGCTCTAAAAGTACTTCAGTAACTATCATATGCCAGTACTGTCATTTCCAAATGTTGATCAGAATTATCTATCTCATCACCTCTCTATCATCTGAAACTTTATTTAGACAATATAAATTACCTCTACGCTATCCTCCCCAAACCAACAGCACAAAAGATAATCTTCTTTCCTGTCACCAGAGTGGTAGGTGTAAAGCACGATGTAGCAATCTCCACTATAAAATTTACCAATATCCTCTGTCGAAACTGGTGTCTTGGCACTGCCATCGACCCGCCATACCTGGAAGGAAAACTGTATTCAGCATTCCTAGAGACCGCAACTTAATGTGCACACTAGAAAATTCACATAGAAACCACACAAGCAAGTTAGCAACTAAACCTCCAGCTTTCCACCTCCCTCAAGCAAAGGAGGGACTTCCTCATTTACAGGAACATTTTTTGTCATACCCTTCACACCAAGACCTTGCTGCTTCAGCAAAGCTAACATATAAAACATAGAATGATTAACAACATTAGACCAACAACATTAGACCAAAAGCTCCCTCTTTTACTCAACACTGGGAAAGAGATCAATACCAGCTACTTTTCCTCTTCCCTCTTCAGCCCCAGGAGCAGCAGATCCAGCAGGCCAAGAATCAAAGTTTGACTTGAATGAATGTGTCTCATAACCTTGAATAAGCCGAGTGATACGAGTAGATTTAGGCCTGTTTTGGCTTGCAACAAATTCCTGAAACAATAGCTTGGACTTGATATTCTATTTTACAGTTATGATAACCAGTTAATATATGCTTCATCTCTACCTCAGCAGCCTGGGTGGCAGATTTTCTCTCCTCCACTTGAGTTACACGGCCAACCCAAACAAATATCTCAGCACCGCAATCCAATAGATAGCATTTGTTGTTTTCTAATATACCTTTGGAAAGCTCCCCCTCTATGGCATTCACCCCACCATCATCAATGCTACATGAAGAGGTGGTCATTAATTAGAAACAATGTGCAAAAAACTGGAAGACATAAAGAAAAGCAATGCTAAACGGATTAAAAATGCCAATATTTCTCCCAAACAAAAAAGTAGAGAGAATAAGTAAAAGAACCGGACTTCAATTTCGTGGTTTTGTAGCATTTTTTTTTATTAAAAAATTGACCAGATGGCACTCAATTTGTCGCATAGTTTCGTCCAAGCATATCAGCATTAATATTTTTGGCATAAAATACATATTTCTTCAAAAGTTAAGCTACTTAATAAGGTAAGAGAATAATAGATCCATCTGAAATACAGCAAGAGGCAAAGGAACACTATCGTCAAACATGTTGTACAAAACTTGTATCAACTTTTTGGCTTTTTCTGGATGTTCTAGGAAATTTAAGGTAGGTGAAACTCTCCTAATTTATGCCCTACCATATAATCTGATATATAAACGGGCAGATTCTCTTTTCCGTTATGGATAGCAATAGTATGCCCAATCATTGTAGGTATGATAGTGCATGCCCCCCTTTGGCATCAAATCGTCGAATGTGCTTTGCTTTGTCTGTTTAAGTCCTAGTGGGAGAGAAGGGATTTCCTAATTGGGGTTTTGAATAAAAAATCGATTGTTTTTTGGTTCCTTTCGCCATCCTACAATGCCGCCAACTTATGCAAGAAACTGCACGATGGTATCATAACACCATATCATCCAGGCAATATCACATCAAGATAACTGTCAGACATTCTAACTTGTAAACAACAAATAACAAGGCAGGGATTGAAACAATACACAAGGAAAAACAAAGGCGCATGTCAAGCAAAATAGTTGGCTCACACGGACGACATGGTACAGAGAAAATATGTTGACCAAGAAGATTTAAAAAAAGCTATAAGTTTTGGAATCCTCATAAGCTATGCCAATGTTTATAACACACGAAGTTCAGCATAGGTCGATTTATGCAATTTTGCCGAAAGCACTACAACAAAGTGAGTTGGAGAAGACGTGAAGTCCATCTTTTGCAAAAGGCCATATATAAGCATCAAAATTACAAATCATCACCCGCATGCACAAAAGAATACCTGTAAAGCTTAGCAGGAGTTGTCTCTGGTACAACATCATCTTCACTAATAACCTTTTTGCCAATAGGAGCAAAACCACCCATAAGTACCCAAAATTCACCCGAGTCTGACTCAGTATCCAACTTCCCATCATCTGGCATATATAGAACCATTATGCGAAAATCAGTACAAGACAAACTTTTGTCAACAAGAATGAGAAGAATAAACAAAACGTCAGATGAATTTTGCCTCTTTGAGAAAAAAGCAAGAGGGAACAAATAAGCTTTACCATATATTTGCACTTACCAACAATTGCAACATCGCATGTCCCCTCATGATACTTATCCTTTAGAAACTGAATAACTTCTAAAGCCTTGGCCCTCTCCTGTATATTGGAATTTGCACCATTGAACTGATAGATCTTGTTCTCAGTGTCCAGGATAAACACATCATCATGATTCAACGAAGATCGAGCAAAAGGAACCTGAACAAGCAGAATATAAAATCATATATCCTTGTCCGAATCTCAAATAAGAAAAAAGCATTGAAAATCCATGCAGCTATGTTGAGAGCATCCACTACCTGCTTCATTCTGATCGCTCGTTTCCCTTTACATACATATAACCTTGTCTCAAATACTTCCTCCTCCGGTGTCTTAAATCCAGTAGCAACACCCCCCTCTAATGGAATAATACAAGGTTTGAAGTATGACAAAAATTTGTCAGATTCATGTCCCTGAAGTTCCCTGTGCTGCACAGCACGCCCTCCCAGTACTGCATCAAGTTCAACAGTCTTGATAGCTGCTGTTCCAGCTTCATCCTGTGATAAAGCCAATGCAGAGGGATAGCATAATTTCAATTCTTATTTTTAACTATAGTTTGCAATAACAACTTGGAACAAATCCAACACTGATAAAGGGAAATTTTAAAAAGCTATAAAGCATACCTGACTTGTATCTTTTCCAATCCAAAAGTGGATGTCAAACAGATAAGCACCTCCCTTCCCAGATGTTGTCTGCAAATAAGCACCACATAAGTTGACTTGGTACACAATAAGGAGTTCAGTTACCTAAATACTAGAAAATTCATCCCTCTCCTATCCACTCCCTCTTCTCTAGCCCGGTTGAAATGGAACACAAAAATGTACACAATGAAGATCAAGATACAAAACATTTGGAAGCCAATCCCATATAGATCATCCTGACTGGACTAATTGCCACCCACCATGTCATGAAACAAACTAATAACAAGGAGAATTAAATAGGCAAAAACCTCAATTTTATCCTTGTGTTATACACATTGGGTCAATTTACTCCCTAAGTTTTATTTTGGATCGATTGAATATTTGTGTTTGTAAAATTGGGTCAATTTGCCCTACGAGTTTCAATTTAGTTTGATTGAAAGTTTGTGTTTGAAAAATTGGGTCAATTTACCCCTTGACTTTTTAAAATTGGACCAATTCGGAGTGGATACATATAATTTCTTATTCACCTACGTCACTTAATTCATTTTCGTGAACAATCCTAACTTTTATTAAGCTTCGGCATGACACATCATGCACTAAATCCATATCCATATTAATTACACATAATTTTGACTATAATTTGGGAGAAGGGGTAAATTGACCCAATTTTGCAAACATAGATATTAAATTGATCCTAATTGAAACTCTGAAAGTAAATTGACCCAAATTTACAAACACTGATATTCAATCGACCCAAATTGAAACTCAGGGGGCAAATTGAACCAAGAAGTATAACACAGGGATGAAATTGAAGTTTATGCCAATTAAATACAACCATGAATACATAACATTTTATCTAATACAAGAAATTTACAATCAAAGATTGTATAAACCAAACAAAGAGCTATAGACATCGTGAGACTAGAACTTATTGGTCAATATTATTTCAGATGGAATACCTATGTACCATGCTGAAAAATACCAGTCGCAGATGGCACGCTTACAAACTAACTTAGCAATATTACTCCAGAATCCATTTAAATACATCGATAAAAGAGAAATGTGGAACTTAACAAGAGGTTTGAGTCTTAGGGAAAAGCATCTTTGTTGTTTATTGATATGTGTAAAATTCCTCATTGCTGCCATCCTACAATGTATAGGTAAAGAGAAGACATAATTGTACATGTTTCAGGATTTCATTTCAGTTCAGTGGACTTCTTGGAACTTGTATAAATGAGACGCAATGGATTACCATGCTTCTTGTTTTTACAAATTAAACTGTTATCGGGAATTTTTTTTTTTTTTGTTGTGATCCATTTATAACTGACCCAGAGTATCTGGGCAACCATGCACAGAGATTCCTCTATATTTACTGAAGCCTGTTTTAACTAGTCACTTGGAGCCGGTTTGGGGAAGTGGAAATTGGACAAGGAGGATGCAGAAGGGGAGAACAACAATCCATTATTTCCAAAAGGAAGATATTTTAGGAGAGCAAAATGAGTGGAAAGTGTTCCACTCAGCCACAACATTTAGTCTCTCAAAATAGGAGAGAATGTGTGAGGTTCATGGTGTTGTATTTACGTATTACAATATTGCCTGTCACTTACTTTTTCTTGAATAAATTAAATATAATTCTAACTTAGGATCAATTTTCATTTTATCCCCGAAATCCAAACTGTAGTATTCCATTCAATTTCATTCCCTTCGTTTTCTATTCGTCTAAACAACAAGAGAGACAGCTCATTTTTTCCCCCTTATTGCATTCACCCATTTTCCACTCCTTTCACTTTTGCTTTCCCCCTATCTTTCATGTTCCCAAACCATCCCTGAGATACTTCAGACATTACCAATTCAGTATTTTCCAGAATGTATTATCAAGGGCTTACTTCTTTTGGAGCAAAACCTAGGTTATATACTGGGAATGCTTCTTCAGGGAAAAAAAAAAAATCCAAGATAGAGAGGGCATAAATTAAATGAAAAACACACAGCCTGAAGAAGTCACAAGAATTCAGAGCCAGATAGAGAGAGGAAGAGACAGTCCATACCTGCAAGACAATATAAGAATCCCCCATGTAGAATTTTCCATGTTCAGACTTTGGCAATTGTACAGGCTGAAAATTCTCAATTCGCCAAATTTCAGTTCCTCTACAGGACGTTAAGGTCAGCTTTAAAGTTGAAGAAAAGAAGCAAGTCAACTAGCCATTCATCAGATGAATTATGCCTTCATAATTGACTAATTATGAATTCAAAACACTCATGCCCCAGTATAAGTTAAAATATAAACAAAAGACCAAATATCTTCACAATATCCACAAAAATTTCTACGAGCATCTCGTTGTGAGAAGGATACGGTCGCTGACCAGCTCCCTGGAATGCAGGATCATAAGCTTTATTAGAGCTAGACATTGTCTCAAATCCTCCTTACAACTTGACTGCTGCTGACAGGAAAGCAGAGTGGATTGTGCTTATGACACTACCACGATCAGCTACTTGGAATCTTAAAAGCGCACTGCAATGCAACAGTGAAATATGATAAATTAAGCAAGAATTTGCCTACCAATCACAGGATACAGAGGAGACAATTCAAGAGAATTTCTAGAAAAAGTGAACTCGTAAATTGCTATGATTTTCAACTCTCTCAGACAAAAACCATAGGCTGAACCAAACTGAGACAACTGCAACTAGTATACTATCTCTCTGTGGCACTCGTAACATTTCCATGATGATATGCAAAAAGCAGTGGGAGGATTTAACAGCTGCAGTATTTTGATCTCCCATGGTGAGAGATCTTATTCTTTAACAGCATAACTAGAAATACCAAACCTATATGTTGGGTAACTAATCATTTTATAAAAGCTGAATGAACAGCATCAAACTTTCCATACTAACAGAACCAGCTTGAAAAAAGAAGATAACTGCCAAAACAGAGAGCCACACCACATAACTAATAAGCAAATGTCAATCATAAAAAAAGAACAAAAAAAGCTGTAATTGCAATGTGTTTTTTTATGAAACGTGAATATTTCTAATAATTGCGCACGTCCATCAGTCAAACTTAGATATATGCTGCAAGCTCCATATATATACCTAACACTGGTTAGCAACTCATTAAGCAACCACTCCTACACAGATAGATAAAGAACCTCAGTAAAGGTTCGGCAAAACTTTGTAATATATTCAAAAAAGAACAAAAAGAGAATCGCATCCAATTCTCAAGGTGTATCCTCCATTTCCAAATCCAAACAAGAAGCACAAATGGCACCAGAAAAGCCCGAACTATATCCTCAAGTCCTGAAAACTCAAATGCTCTGAAAAGTAAAAGACAGACAGGACTGGAGCATGGGAGACGAATTGGTGTCCAATCGAGTAGTCTTATCTGGATGCACCACGCCTTCTAATAGTGAGTGTCTAAAATGTGGTGGCATCAACTTCCTATATCTTTGATGACGCACGCTTGAAATCTATAGTTTGCTTTGATAACTGAATCAACCCTTCAACCACAGAGATGTGAGGTCTTTGAATATCTATCATAATGTACTCTCTTCATTGACGTAGAGATCAATGGACTTGCTCATCTTTCCATGTCACCACCATTAACTTCAAAGAGGCCGGCAAATCATTAAACTTAATCGAAAGAACTTTTCCTTCCACCCTTGCATAATTCATGATCTAATCACATCACTTATATCAAACTCAACCAATCGCCAGATGATCCAAAAGCCCGAAAAAAAGAAGAAGCCTTTCGATCAACCATTTCATAACAAGGCTTTAAGATCAGGAGTCCTCAAATGTTGAGCTACAAATCAAATTCATTTCGCCTCCGAAAAAGGCATTGATCAATGCTAGATAGACACACACACAAAAGTTGAGATGATAGACAGCAATCAGAATACACCAAACGATAAAAAGAACAACAACAACCGGATCAAAGCCTCTAGATCAAAAGTGTTAATACGGTGGAAGGATCAAACGTGTCCAGATCCCAACAACACAGGAAGCTTAATGCCTGAACACAGAAGATCCAATCCAACAGAATTACAAACGGAGACGGAAAAACAACAACGACATACCTGAATTGCTTTGAAAAGGTGACGAGGACGGGATTTGTGTGAAGAAGACAGAGAGGCAGAGAGAGAAAACGAGGAGATGGCAATAAAGAAGAACAAAAGAAGAGTGAATTATTGCAGTGTGTGGGTTTCTCCTCTATCTCTATCTTTTTATGACTGAATAATATTAATAATAATAATAATAACAATAATTAATAACTTTTCTCCTGCAAAGAAAAAAAATAATAATAAACGGAAGGGAAGGAAGATTTTACAAAAAGGAGGGAATGGTATGGTATGGTATGGTATCTGGTATGGGACAGGGAAAAGGAGAAATGATATAACCACAGCTCAGTACACAAAAAGGAGAGAAAAAAAAAAAAAAAGCAAAAAAACGCAGCAGAGACAGAACAGAACAGAACAGAGAGAAGAAAGAGAGAGAGAGGCAAAGGCAAAGGCAAAGGCAGGCAGGCAACAGACAAGGTCGTTATTCCATTTCCAAGGATATAATAAAAGATCCGGTGACGATGGCACCGGCCATGTTACCCCTTTTTCTTTTCTTTTTTTTCTCTAACCAAACCCTCCAATGGAAAATTCTCTTTTTTTCTTTTTCTTTCCTATAAAATAGGCTTCTCAGATTTTTCCCCCAAGTAGATATTTTTTAGCTTTTTACCATTAAATTCAGTGACCATTTTGGCCATTATGCCCATGGTTGGACTGACGGTTGCAGGGATACATCAATATGTCTACAATAAAACGCAGTCTAGTCTATTTATCAAATTGAGTTACTACGTCATAAATATTATTTTCTTTGGACCTGACGTCATAAATGTAGTGTTCGAGGGTTGACCCTTACGAACAAAACAAAAACATAACAGTAGTCTCTAATCAATTCCTTCTTCTTCTGTTCTCCAAGAGTTCTGGAAAACCCAAGGCCGCAGCAAGGATCATTGATGAATGCCCAATAGAACCACTAGCGGTTGCTTTGTGATTTTTTTTTTTTCAGATTAGTGACATGTTTAAGAAAGTTCTTGAATTTGCGATCTCATATTTTATATTTGTAGCATGGGGGGAATTTGAATGATTAGTGGTGTTGTGAAAAAGTTGAATAATCAAAATCATTTGATTATAAGTATTATTAAAAGTAATTTCATAATTTTTTTGGTTTGCATGCCATAACTCTCGTCTTAAGTAAGCAACTACCCAAAATAACCTCCATAGCTAGGTTGAAATTAGGTGGCCTAAAAACTTATTTGGTTGGTGCATATATATGTACAACTCAAGACCTCTTCCACTCATCTCTGATGTAAGACCCGAGGTGAATCCAAATCCAAATCAACAACCTGATCCACGGTCTACACCATCATCATCTCAATATCAATCTTCGAGACATGGATTATATGGCCCAACCGCACCCGAAGCTGGAGCAATATCAACTCCTCTACTATTTTGTCACGCTTTAAGTAATCAACTAACCCATAATAACATCACAATTAGACCGAAAATCATAACCTAAAAACTTAAATTTAAAGTTATTTAGTGCTACTAACTCCGTGCATATATCCAAAGACTTCTCTAACTTATTTTTGTGGAACCTAGTCATCACATCCAAGACTTTCAACCCCAAGAAAATAATTTCATAATCTGTATCTTCAAATACTTTGATGAATACCCTTTAAAAAAATGTTGAGAAATTATTAATTGATTAAATTGTTTGTGAGATGCACTTGGTACAACTTGAAAAAATATATCTATTTGAATTTAACTAATTCGGATTGAATTTCAGTGGGCACGTAAGTTTGGCGCGAGTGAGACTCCCAATACAAAATTTCCACTTCTATTTCAATTGATCGTTATTTTTTTAGAATTCTTATATACTTTCATGGGTGGAACAAGAAGATGGTCCTTTATTGTGGGCTTTATATCACAGCTTTGTTTGCACAAAAGTGGAAACATGGATAACATGCATGTCAATACTATGGTCAAGCAGTACAAGCGTGACGATGTGAGAGACTTTTGGTGGGCCACTCGGACATTGCAAGAATATTTTTCCCTTTGCATAAAAATAAATTATATACGTACATATATTTTTCCCCCAAAATTAAAAGCTATTAGTATTGCTATTATCGACACTTCAAAAAGAAATTGTTATTATTGTCGCATCCTGTTCATGTCCGGAATTCTCAGTTATACCCGCACATTAAATTCTTCTCATATGAATTTGTAGGAAAAAAAAAAAGTTACATATGAATTCAATTATAAACTCTTAACAGGTTTATCAAATATATATACATAGAAATATAAACTTATTTTTTATGAAGAAAATAGATAAATTATTGGCTGCTACAATTTGATAGGGGTGATTGGACAAAGCAGCCGAAAAGAAAAAAAATTAGGAAGCAGAAAATAGAAAGCTAGGAAGCCACCTCATATTTGGTAACAATACATGGTAGTAAGGACGACATGTAAATCTTCTGGACTAAAATCTAATTTACACTTTTCCATGCGAGTCTTCTATTATATCAAAAAATCTTGTTCTAGGGGGTAAGGCCTTAACCGGATTGGTGTGGGATTGATGATGATTGCTTAAGGTCTGAAATTGTAAAGGTAAAGCGATAATGGAGACTCGAAAAACAGTGAGATGATAACTTTTGCAAAGAGAATTCTGATTGATGTCACAAAAATTACAATTCAGTTGTACCAGTGCTGCCTTCTTTCTTCTTGCTTCTGTTATTTATATTATATGCTAAACTTTAAAACGTCATTGCTTACGTTTGCCATATTTTGCACATGTCTACTATTCTTACATTATTGCTTACGTTTTTATTATTCTTACATCATTGCTTGCATCATATCCTCTTGGCTTTTCTTGCTTAGTATAGGGAATCTAATGCTATGCCGTAGTTGGGTCTTCATTCTGGTAGTAGGGGTCTTCCACTTCATCTTCAGTGGACAAATGACTTCCAAATTCCTTTAATCGTTCCTGACATTCTTTTGCTTTTTTTGCCGCAGCTAGTGCCGCCATTGCTTGACTTTTGAGGGTTAAGAATTCTGTGTCCTGCTTTGATTGTGCTGGGGATGTTGTCATTTGATTTGCTTCGACTTCCCCATCTTCATTGTTGATCCATCTAATGACTGTTTGTTTGCAGGCGCGGTTAATTTCGAATTTTGGCCACCATTTGATTTTGATGATTCTATTAAGAGAATAAGGTCTTCCTTCCTTCATAGCATATTGCAAATCCCAGCTGGCAATCCAAGATAAACCAAATGCTAAAATAAATTGTAACATGGGATCAGGGGTCACTCCTTCATAAGACACGTTTTCTTGGAATACTTTGAATCCCTTGTTAATTTCGATGGGAAAAATTGCTTCAGTGGGCTTGATTTGTTGAAACCAGTTCATGAACCATTGCGGAAAAATCCTTTGATCGCAAGTTCTTGTGAAGAACACAAACCATGAATGAATGTTGGGACGATACCAGAAAACTTGCTTCCATGCCTTTTTATAATCATAATAATTATAATTTCTCATTCCGCTCATGTTTAATGCCGAAAATTCTTTTGGTGTGCATGGATGCTGATTCCAGTCAGAGTAGGTCATTACTTTCAGGATTTTTATTTTTGAATAGGCGATCAAATCTTGACTTTTATTGTATGTATGCTCGATAATTGCTGATCCAATATTTCTTAGGATTCTCTCATAATATTCTCTCGTTTTTAGTGGGGTTTCTGGGAAGAAGTAAAAGTTCTTTGGGAAGATCTTTTGCAAGGTATCTTGAATGTTTGCTCCCATAATTTCGGTCTCTAAGGGGAAGATAGGAATAACGGTGGTGTTGACATAATGCTGTTGTTGTGAGAGGTAGGTATTATCTGCTGAGTAAGATCTGGTTGTAATGGTTGTTGGGGCCCTAGGATGGGTCATGGGAGATAATGGTCTCATTGTCAATTTTTGCGGTGTTGGTGGGGCTACTGGCGTTGAATTTGTTAATGTCGAGGCATAATTTGGGATTCGTAAGGGTGAACCTAAGATTAGTTTGCCTGCAGAAATATTTGCCGGAGTAATAAGGGGGGTATTTATTGCCTTGGTTGCTGAATTATAAGAATTTGTTGCAGTTATTGTCGGGAAATTTGTTGAATTTATTGCTCTTTTTGCCTTCTCTTGATTGTTGGTCTCATCCTTTTTGTCTCCTCTGAAGAGTGTGTTAGAACAATAGACTTAAGCTAGAGGGGGGGTGAATAGCTTATGACCAAAAATTAAAAACTTTGCAGGAGATGAAGTGCGGAATTGAAAAATAGAAGGACACAAAAGATTTTTATACTTGTTCACACACAACTAATTTGTGGCTAATCCAGTCCTTCAAGGTACACTTGAAGAGTTCACTATCTACCGTTAAGCTTCCGGGTGCTTAACAAACCGTTTACAGCCTAGGAATTCTAGTCACAAGAATCCTACACACTTGCTTGAAGAAACCTCACTTCAAGACTTCTCTCAAGGAAAGAAAATCACTCTTCCTATGAGTAGCTACAAGGGAACAAACCTCCCTTTCAGTGTATGAACAACACTATGAAGATTACTCAAACAAAAGCTCTCTCAAGAGTAGGTATGAGTTACAATTAAGCACTAATAAGGCAACTCTCAATAATCTCAAAGGAATTGGCTCTTAAACTTGATTGAATGTTTTGCAATGAATGATGAATGAAATAGAGAGTTGATTGGTTGATAAACACAGCTAAAAATGCTCAATATATAGCTCTGAAAAGTCATGGAGCCGTTTGAAATCCACCCAAGAAAAACACCTTTAAGCAAAGCTTAGTGGGTGCTGAAAAGTTGTCTGGACCATGCCTTAAACATCGATGTTTTAAAGTAGAACATCGATGTTTTGCCCATAAAATTTGAATTTTGGGCTAACGGTAACTAAAACATCGATGTTCTGAATCCAAACATCGATGTTATTTTGGTTCGGCAAAATTCTTTTGAAAAAGGTTTATGCAAGAACATCGATGTTGGAAAATGAAACATCGATGTTTTGTGAAACATCGATGTTTGATTAGCCAACATCGATGTTTTTTGGCTTCGGCAAAATTTTATTTCTAAGACAAGTTTTCATGAACATCGATGTTGGATTGTAAACATCGATGTTTTGACCAACGGTCACAAGAACATCGATGTTTTATAATCCAACATCGATGTTTTAGAGCTACTGCCAATATTTTGAAAAACTTGAAAAACAGAACATCGATGTTTGCTTTCAGAACATCGATGTTTTGGACTAAAAACACATCTTTATGTTTGAAATCATGCTTATGAATTGTATGATTGAAATGTGTTTTGTTTGAGCCAATGCCTAAGAGAAGTTGAGTGTTTTACCTTGTACAAATGGGTCCTAACTTCTCTTGCTCTTCTTTGCACTTCAACTCTTGATCATATCTTCACTTGAATTCTTGATCACTTTGGTTGAGTACTTGTTTGCTTGATTTCTTTTTGCTTCATCTTTGTTATGATCTTGGTTTGTCATTTATCAAAACCTGTAATGAATGAACCATGAAGACATAGGTTCTAACAGAGTGTCTTCTTTTTAATCATCCTGCAATTTATCCTGTTAGTCCTGGAAAACTATGTAAAATTCTTTTTAATTCATCTTGAACCCATCTATCATGTGGTCTTTCTTTCGTAGCTATTCTGACTACTTCTTCTGTTGTCTTATAATACCGAGCCCAATATTTAACATTTGCCGTTGGCACTATTCTATATATTATTTCATTGCTTGGTATGGGTGCATAATTTTCTTAGTTATGGTGACGCTTCTTCCTACTCGGTAGATTTTGGCAGGGGATAAAGGAAGTGTATAGTAAGTTGCTACTTCCAAAATTCCCGAGACTACTTTTGTGAACTCTATTATATCTCTTATATTATATTTTTCTTGTGTTGGATGCCGACAAGGTAAATAGCCACTTTTTAGTCCTTGCTGAAATTCTGCCTCTGTAATCATTCTTCAAAAATTATAGTAACTTGTTTAATGATTCTATCATAGATATGAAAAATTGCTCCTTTTTATAATATTCTTGACAATTGCAAATTTCTAAATCTAATTCATCTCCGATTTCATGTGCATCTTCATGCTGAGTATGATTTTGATCGATTGCTTCTAAGATTTCTTTTCTCAAACATTCTATTTCCCTTTTATCCGAGAAGTCTATACAACTTAATCTTTGTATTGTCTTTTCTATGTTTAGCACTTTATAATTTAGTAGGGGCTGTTGGTTACTCATAGTTGCCTACCCTGCAAGAATTCACAAGACAAAAAGTTAGGCAAATTGTTAGATTCTCCTTTAATATATTCAATAAAAAATTCAAAATTAGATAACAAAGCTTGCCATCTTGCGATGTATTTTGATACTAGGTTTTTGACATCCTTTTCTAATACAAATTTTGCTGACTGGCAATCTACTCTTAGTAAAAACTGCTGATTAAATAAATCGTCTTGAAAAGCGTTGAGACAGAGTACTATGGCTAATATTTCCTTTTTAATAGTAGAATAATTTTGTTGTGCGCTTATCCATACCCCCGAATGATATCGAACTAACTGTCCCTGATGATCTATTTTTTGCTTCAACCATATCCTTTATCGAAGGCATCTGTTTCTACTATTAAAGGTGCATCTTCTTGCGGTATTCCCAAGCAGGGTAGTACTTTTACCTTTTGCTTTAGTAATTTTACTGCTGCCGTCATTTCATTTGTCCATTCTGGTACTTCTTTTCATAACTTTTTATATAAGGGGGCACATATGGTTTGCAAATGGGGAATAAAGTCGGCCACATAATTAAGGCATCCTAAAAATCTTTGTAGTTGCTTTTTATCTTTTATTTAGTCTGGAAATTTATCCGCAAATTCAATGCTTCTACTTATTGGAGTAATAGTGCCTTGGTAGATATTGAATCCTAAAAATCTTATTTTTGCAGCTGAGATTACCAGTCCATTTTGCTTAATAATGTTCAAAAATTTATTTAAATATTTGAAGTGTTCTGTCAGTGTTCTTGAAAAGACCAACACATCATCAATGTAAACTGTAGTGAATTTTGAATGTGGGTTTAATATGTCATTTAATATGTTTTGAAATTCTGAGGGCGCATTTTTAAAGCCAAAAGGCATCACATTCCACTCATAATGTCCAAATGGGACAGTAAAGGTCGTCTTGTATTTATCCTTTTCATGAATTTGTATTTGCCAATATCCTGATTTTAAATCAAACTTAGAAAATATCATTGCTCCACTTAATCTTTTAATGAGGTCTCTTTTGTTAGGCATAAGATACCTTATCCATTGTAATTCTTTATTCAAAGGCTTGTAATTTATGACTAACCTAGGTGCTCCTCTTTCTATTTCGGCTTGATTTTGTACATAAAATGTTGCGCACGACCAGGGTGATTTGCTAGGTCTTATTAACCCTTTATCTAAAACTTCTTGTATTTCCTTTTTACAATATTCTAATAATTCTTTATTCATTTGGATAGGTCCTGCTTTGGTAGGTATATTTTTTTTCTGAAAAATCTTTTTCGTAGGGTAATGTTACCACATGTTGTTTTCTATTCCAAAATGCATTAGGTATAGTGGCACAAACTTCCTTTTGAAATTTTTCTTCTAGCTCCTTAATTTGCTTCTGAGTTCCTGGGTTTCTATTTCTTGCTCTATCCTTTTGTAATTAACTTCCTCTATTAATGAATGTAAATGCTTTCTTTTCTGAATTAATAAAATCTCGCTTATCTGATTTTTGATAAGGCTAATTTCTTTGTCCTTAATATGATTTGTAAATTCAAATGTTACTTCTTTATTTAGTATTGTCGTGGTAATTCATTTTGCTGATACTGTAAATGGATATATTTGCGTTAAGAAGGGGGTTCGTAGAATTACTGATTGACTCATATCTCTGATTAACAAAAAGATATTTGGAAAACAGATGCCCTGGTTGCATATATGTGCTTTAGATAACTTATAATTGTTTTGTAGTCTTTCGTTATTAGCTGTGTAAAGTCTTTCTGTGATCTTTTCGAAATATTTAGTAGGTATGAGTCCTTCTTGAATACAATTTTGATCGGCACCTGAATCTATTAAGGCTTTGACCCTAATGGTATGGTCTTTTATTACTACAGTTATGTATGCATACCATTTTTGGAAATTAATTCTTGAAATAGAGCTAATAAACCGTTCCAGGTTGTCATCTTTCTTTTGTATCTGGCTTGAACTAGGTAAATTTCAAGTAAAACTTGTTAATTTCTCCTTTTCTTCTATTTTAAGTTTCATTATCTCGTTGTCATTTTGCAATTGCCTAATATCTTATTTTATTTGTTTGATCTCTATCTGTAGGTCGTGTATGGTGGTTATTTTTTCTTCTTTGGGTTTTTGAAATAATATTCGGTCTATGCTGTATGCCTCTTTCTGTTTTTCGTATTCTGGCTTTTCTTTTTCCATCAAAGAATTTTTAAATTTGATAAGGTACTCCCTTTGTTCGTTAGGGTCTTCTATTTTTGTTGTTAAATCTAGGATTAAATTCTTTTCTGATGCCAAGGTATTTATTGTTTTATTTTTGCAGGCACATACTCCTGTGTCGCCACTGTCTGAGCTAGTTTCTTCCTCTCCTGAGTCACCCGCGCTTTCTTGTATGGGATATAATCCATCATCTAATTCATCTTCTAAATCACTATCATCTGTTAATAGGAGATTCAACATTACTTGTTTTGTTTCTTCATCGATATTTAATTCTCTAATTTTTTGAGCCATGGGGAAATTTCTTTTGTAATGTCCTACTTGCCCGCATTTGTAACGGACGATTCGCCCTCTTGTATATTTCCTTTTGCGAGTTCGAAATGTTCTTGGTTTATTTTCGTATTGTCTGTCTCTGCCTTTAAATTGGGATCTCCTGTAGTTCCGATAATTTCTTATTGTTTTAGATTGCTTCTTTTGTGAAGGTGATATTAATTTCTCGTATCCGTATTGACTACTAAAGGATCTTAACTCTTTTCTTCCTGTCAGTCATTCTTGTTTTAGTTTTTATTTTAGTTTCATATCATTACACAATTCTAAACCTGTTTTGCTAATTTCACTAATTAGATCTCCGTAAGTTAGTTGATCATAAGGAATACTTCTACTGTATTTATCTCTTAACCTATTTTTTACTTTTTCTGCAAATAATCTTGGGAGTCCTGCTAAAAATCTCTCTTTCCAGTTTTCTTTTTGACTATTTGTTCTTATCATGACTTTGGTTAAAAATATATCTTTGTACCATCTGAAGTCTTGTAATTTTGGACAAGTGAAGTTTGCTAGAATTTCTGATGCCTTTTCTCTTGAGTCTTCTGGGTTGCCTATAAAAGATTTAGTTATTGCATATATTAATATGACTACAGCATTTTCTTCTTCTATGGCCATTGGTGCACTAGTGGTTATCCCTAGCTTTTGTTCTATTTTAATTGGTGCAGATTTTTTTGCGTTTATTATGGTATCTCTGTCATTTTGTGATAAGTAATTTTCCCACCATCCTTTTAGTTGTCCTGAGAATCCGCTAACTAAAGTTAAAGCAGTTTTCTTATCTGTATTGCCATTACTTTTATAGGATGTGGCTGTCATACACATGTCTGTCAAAATAGACATAATTGCATATTCTGATGCTCCATCTATATTCCACCAATAAATGCTTTTCCCATCATATTGACCTTGAAGACGATATCTTCTTTCTTCAAAAGCTATGTCGGGTAATGATGGTTTGGTATAGTAGTGAGGTTTCTTTGGTTTGTTGAATTTTTCTTGCTTTTCATGTTGGATTTTTCCTTTACCTCTTATTTTGTTAATGGTCATTTTTGTGAATCGGTTGATGATTAGGAAGATACTTAAGGTTAATTAAGTATGCTTAAGCCAAATTAAGTATGATTATTAACATAAGGCATGGATTAAATTATGACATTGATTATACTATTATTATATGCCTTTAAATACAATTTAATATGCCAATTATTATTATATGGTTAAATGCACTAACTAGGTTTTGATTATGACAAACCTATACAAACCTATGTATAGCATCTTGTACTTCTAACCATATATTGCAGCTCACATGATGAGCCTCCAAATCGTGATCATGCCTTGGGTGATTGTTTTTTTTAAGCATGAGATGTCGCTTTCAACATACAAACTCCCATGCCACTTGTGATTATTTTATCCTTAAAAGGATTGGTCAACAACCTAGTATCTTGTGTTTCTAACAATGAATTGCAGCTCACAAAGGTGTTCAAATCGTGATCAACATGTGGGAAGAAGTGTGAGTGGGATTGGAGGATGTGTTAGTGGAGTTGACATGTCGCTTTCAACAAAAAGCCAATTATGTGACTTGATTTGTTTAATCCTTATGGGCATTGGTCAAACAACCTAGGACACTACCATTTGTGGAATCTGAATCAATGAAAAGCCTACCTTAAACAAATCAAATGTCAGCTGAATTCAAACTTCCTAGGACCAACCTAGGACTATGCTAAACAATGACATTAATGACAAAAGCTGCAGACCGTTGGATCTCGTGCCAAAGTGAAAGGGACAACAGGCAATATGAACGTTGACGTTCTAGCACCTCGAGAGACAAACCAGCTGGATGGAAAGGGACATGCAACGGTTCAAATTCGAATTGCCACCATCCAACTTGCCTATATAATGAGATGCTAACTCAAGGAGAACCTGAGAGCTGCTAAACCGAGTTTTAGAATTCAAGCAAACATAGTTGCACTTGCAGTTCTCAATCAAGCAAAGAGAAAGAGAGAAAAACTTTTCTTAGTTCTTACATTGAGAGAAAATATTTGAAGGGAAAAGTTGTAGTACTTAATTGTACACTTTGTTTCAAAGGGTTTTCTGTAAGGCAAAGCTAGGGAAAGCTTTGTGGTGAGTGTATGAGGTTTGAGTTGAGCCTAAGGGAAAAACTTGTATTTTAGGTTAGTGGTTGAACCCGTGAAAAACCAATAATATGAGTTAGTTAGAAATCTCAAGGGGGGATCCTTGAGTAGTGGATGTAGTCCTGCGTGGCGAACCACTATAAATAGTGTGTCCAATTATCTCTAATCCTTCCTCCTTGTGTGTTAATTAGTTTGTTCATTAGTGTTCTTAAACACAAAACCCATACATATAAACACTTTGGCATTAGAGACATCAAATCGGGTTTAATCCGAAAAGGCTAATTCACCCCCCCTCTTAGCCACTTTGGGCCAACAATTGGTAGCAGAGCAAGGTATCTCCATCTGTGGATTAACCTCCAGGAGACAAGATCATGGCATTTGAGGGGAACAACATCAACAACGCACCTTTCTTCAATGGTCTCAACTTTGATCATTGGAAGTTTCGCATGAAGACGTTTCTGGAAGGAAATAATTTAGAGATGTGGCAAGTTGTGAACTTACCATATTCACATCCAGCAAAAGGCATGCAATTCTGGAGTGAAGGTCAAATGAAGAAAGCAAGACTAGAAGCCCACGCCAAGAATATACTCCTTTGTGGCATCAGCCATGCCGAATTTGAAAGAGTTCGGTCATGCAACACTGCACATGAAATTTGGAGTCTTCTTTGTATAGCTCATGAGGGTACCAATCAAGTTAAAGAATCCAAGATGAACAGGATCATGAGAGACTTCGAGCTATTCCAAATGAGAAGTGATGAGTCCATTCAAGACCTAGACACAAGGTTCACAATTTTATGCAACAACCTTGCATGTCTAGGGAAAGTGATCACAACAAAGGAGAAGGTAACCAAAATCCTTAGATCCCTTCTAGCTGAATGGGAACCCAAAGTCACAGCCATTGAGGAAGCCAAAGAAGTAAATATGCTTTCTTATAATGAGCTCATGGGAAACCTCATTGTGTATGGCTCAAAATTTGAAGAAAGATCCAAAAAGAAGAAAGAGTTAGCTTTCAATGCACAAGAGGATGATTCTGAGAGTGATTCAGAAACAGCTCTTATCACTCGCAAAATTTTCAAGCTTCTCAAAAAAAGAAATCAAAGCGAAAGAAGCTCTAGAGGAGTCAAACTTGAAGAGCCAAAGAAGAATCAACATCTTTGTTATTGCCCTGGACATATTAATGCGGATTGTCCCTTGCAAAGAAAACCCAAAGTTTGATGCTTCTAACGGCAAAGGAAAGAAGGCAATGGCAGCATAGGATGATCTAGATTCTGAGAGTGATTCAGAACAAAAAGAAGCTGCCAAAACATGTCTCATGGCAAGAGATAACAATGAGGTAATCGACTCTAACTCCTCTGAATGTGATTCTGATGATATACATGATGCATATGATGAGTTATTTAGGAGTTTTAAGAAAATGGCAAAAGAAAACATACTGCTTAAAAGGAAAATAAAAGCTTTAGAGTTAGAAAAGTGAAGATCGGCAAGCTAAATGTGAAAAACTAGAAGAAGAACTAATCGTCTGCAGTTCTGACATCGTTGATGCCAAAACGAGTCAGGAAGCTCTGAAAAACGCATATAGTGAACTAGAGAAGAAAATGCTTGCTAACAAAGAGCAACATGATAAGAATCTAGAAGAAAATAGTAAACTAACAAAGCTTGTAGAACACCTGAATGATATGCTAACAAAATTTGAATATGGAAGCAAAGGGCTTGATATAATTCTTGGACAACAAAGACATACTTTACAAAAGATAAGTCTTGGTGCTGCACACAATGTGCTTGAGCTTAAGAAATCTCTTAACCATGTTCACCATCATACTAGAAGAACTAAATCACATAGAAATATGTTTGTTGAGTCTAGTGAGAAACATCAGAATCATATTACTTGTCACTTTTGTAGTAGGATTGGACATGGTATAAAGAATTGCATATTTAGGAAGAAACATTGTCCAATCAAGTTCATGTGGGTACCTAAAAGTGCCAAAACTAACCTCCAAGGACCCAAGCTTGGGTGGGTACCAAAAACCTAATTATCCTGCAGGAAAAGAGGGATCAATAGGTACTCGATGGTGGATGCTCAAAACACATGACCGAGACCCATGTATGTTCATATCCCTCCACTCAATAGGCCGACGATCTGGTGTCTTAGATGCCAAATCGAAAGGCAATGTTCTGGGTACAGGTAATGCGAGTAAGGATCTTATGATTGAATATGTGCTATTAGTTGATAATCTGAAGGTCAATCTCTTGTGTATGTGACAACTCTATGATCGTGGTTGCAAAGATACCTTTGAAGCAAATGGATGTTCGAAAACTAGCATTGAGAAAAACAACATAATCCTTACGGGAAAATGGATAAGAAATCTATGCTCCACTAATATATGTTATGTTGCTAACCTTCCAAACAAGTGTTTTAATGCTAAGCGCAGAAAATCCTGAGTTATAACATAGAAGGTTGAGACATGCAGACATGGAACTCATGTCAAACCTACTAAAGAAGGAGCTTGTAAGAGGACTTCTATCAATGAAGTTTGAAAAAGAAAGGATATGCAGAGCTTGTCAACTAGACAAACAATCCAAAAGCTCTTTCAAACCTATGAACGCTCTAGCAACATCCTGGCTATTGGAACTTTTAAATCTTGATCTCTTTGGGCCAATGAGGATGGTAAGTCTAGGAAGTAAGCAATGTACTTTTATTATTATAGATGATTACTCTTGCTTTACTTGGGATAATCTCTCTAGGTCAAAAGGATTATGCTCTTTATGAGTTTGCATCTTTAGTTAGAAAGCTACAGAATGAGAAAGAGTATAGGTTAACAAAGATTAGAAGTGATATCTTTTAATCACTTTTGTGAAGAAAATGACATTAACTATATCTTTTCGGCCCCTAAAACTCCCCAACAAAATGGGGTTGTTGAGAGGAAGAACTGAACCTTTCATGAGATAGCAAGAACCATGTTAAATGAACATAATCTTCCTTCTTACCTCTGGACAGAAGTTGTCAACACAGCTCCTTACATCCTAAATAGAGTAACCATTAGATCTACACTAGAAAAGACTCCCTATGAGATTTTGAATGATAGGAAACCAAACATTAGTCACTTTAAGGTTTTGGGGTCTAATTGCTTCATATTGAATACAAAGGATTACTCGGTAAAATTGATGCAAAATCTGATGAGGGTATATTCCTTGGGTATTCATCTAAAAGTAAGGCTTATTATGTATGTAATAGATGGCCATTGATGGTAGAGGAATCTATGTATGTTTTCTTTGATGAATTTGTTTCTAATAACAATCTTGAAGAAGTTGTAGAAGTGGAGAATCAAAATCCACAACCTCAAAGTGCAGATACACATGAAACAAAAAATTAGGAAGACAACAAGGCTAAAACATCAAGCTCATATAATGAGACAAATGCACTTGAGCAAGAACCTCCATCCAGTGAAGAGCAACCGCTTTTGGCATTGATGATGCCAAAATGTCTTTCAACAGATGCAATCATAGGGAACCATCAAGAGGAGTTTCAACTCGCTCGTCAATCCGCAACATCAATTCACATCAGGCGTTAATTTCTCTCACAAATAGGGCCAAATAATGTTGTTGATGCTATAAATGATTATGGCTGTGCAAAGATGAGTTAAATCAATTTGAGAGAAGTGATGTTTGGGAATTAGTGGAAAGACTTAGTCAATTTGAATGCTTTTAGATTCTGCTTCTCATAAGGGATTCAAGCTCTATCAAATGGATGTGAAGAGTGCCTTCCTAAATTATTTCATCATGGAGGAAGTCTATGTTGAGCAACCTCCCGAATTTGAAGATTTTAAACATCCCGATCATGTGTTCAAGTTGAAAAAGGCACTATATGGCTTGAAGCATGCACCAAGGGATTGGTATGACAGGTTAAGTACATTCTTATTCTCTCAAGACTTTACTAAAGGAAAGGTTGATTCTATACTCTTTATGTAGCATTATAAAAACGACTTGATTATTGTCCAAATTGTGTGGATGACATACTATTTGGTACTACTAACAATTCTTTGTGGAAAGAATTTGAAAAGACGATGCACAGTGAATTCGAGATGAGCATGATGAGAGAATTAACATTCTTTCTCGGGTTCCAAGTCAAGCAATAAAGTTATGGAATATTTATAAGTCAAGAAAAGTACACTAAGGAGTTACTCAGACGATTTGGCATGGATGATGCAAAAACGAGTCCGACTCTAATGAACACATCAATTAAGCAAGACAAAGACGAATAAGGTAAAGATCTGGACATAAAGACATACAGAGGTATGATTGGAAGTCTTCTTTACCTCACTGCTATTAGACCTGATATTATGTTCAGTGTTTGTCTATGTGCTAGGTTCTAAGCATGTCCAAAGGAGTCTTATTTGACGGATCTTTAAATATTTAAAAGGAACTCCATATTTAGGACTTTGGTATCATAGAGCTGATGTGTTTGAACTAATTGGGTACTCTGATGCTGACTTTACTACATATATTCTTGATCGAAAAAGCACCAGTAGTACTTGCCAATTCTTAGGACAATCACTTGTTTCATGGGCTAGTATGAAACAAACTTTGCTTGATTATGGTCTTACATATAATAATGTGCTAATTATGTGTGTTAGTTCAAGTGCCACAAATCTCATTAAGAATCCAGTTCAATATTCAAGAACTAAACACATTAAAATTAGGCATCACTTTGTCCGAAATCATGTGCTTTAGAAGGATATAATGCTTGATTTTGTCAAGACCAAGAGTCAATTGGCAGATATATTTACAAAGCCCATGAAGATGGACCAGTTCAACAAGATTCTCTTGGAGCTTGGCATGTGCAATCATCCTCAAATCAATTAATACACCAGGTGATATTCTTCCTTTATTTTTGTCGTCCAAAGTATCACTTACACACACATCACTAGACATTGCATATGGGCTGTGATAATAAGTCAAAGAGAAGGCTCACATGATCATCAATTGAGTATTCCTAAAGAGGAAGAAAAAGATGTGAAAAATGACATGGCAGATTCATATGATGCAAACTGGGTATGTTTTATGGTTTCAAAAAGGCAAGAATCTAATTAAAGTAAGAGGATGATGATTCGGTTGAGAAGAAAACATACAGCAAAAGATTCCATGTACATGTGAGAAAAAGTTGTGCTGAAGTGAGAGAAGGAATACTAAGAGACAATGAGCTTACTCTATGGTTTTTGAAAAAGGCAGCTTTGAGCTAAGGAAAGAGTGTTTGGTCTCAGCTGCACAAGTTATGTGGGAATTGGTGAAAAAGCTGTGTCAAAGAGAGAAGAAATAGAGGCTGAAGAAAGCGTGGAGAGATGAAGAGAAAAGTTGGAAGACATAGATCCTAAAAAGGTGGAACCTAGGGCAGCGTGTCAGAAAAAGAACCTCAAGCATGGGAATTCTCTATTACCCATCGGATTTCTCTCTCTCATTTGCTCTGAATTTAAACCTTTAGCTAAAACACTTAACCCACTTTACCTACTTATTCCCACTAACATGCAGTTACCAACCTCAATTCTATCCATACAAGGTAACTGCCATATTCCCATTAATTAGTCATTAATATGGGAAAAGTGAGTGACAAATTCAAAAACACCACGAGGAAAGAGAATGAGAATCCGAGTAAAACCCTCAACTGATCCTTTTCAAAAATCCTCTCTCTCAACTCAACCATCAGAGTTCCAAAACACAAAAGCCTTCCTACTCTAAATCCAAAAGAACATTGAAGGTTCTATTGGTCCTTTTGATACAAGGAGAAGAAGTATGGTTGAAGTTCTTGCTCACTCATCTCTGTTGGAATAAGGAGTATGAGGATAATTCCAAACAATTGGTAAATTTGGAAACCATTAGTACTCCTGTCTATAAGAGATTGATTCAGGATTTCCTCACCAACATGATGCCAAGGCTAATAATGATGGTCATACTGTTAGTGTTCATAGTCTGATTCGTGGACAATCTGTCTTCGTTGATGCCAAATTGCTCAGGAACCTGCTTAAACTGCTCAAAGGGAAAGCTACATAGGTGAAGTACTAAAACACTAGATCGAGCAGCACGATTCCACATACTTCTAGTGTTTTTTAGTAAAGAAAACTGTTGGTTGCTAAAGCTAGAAAGGCTGGCAAGTGTGAGGATACGTCAGCAAAGCATAGATTCTTGTTGTACATCATCACAGGAATACTCACTCCTCAACATGGCCAACAAAACCACTTTGAGGACTTTTGATACGTGGCTGCTGAGGTATTTTCTCGCCAACAATTCGGTTGATTATGCGTATCAAGAAGATTAAGCAAGGTGTGTTCTATATCACACAACCATGCTCATCCAAGGATGCAAGAGTTGAGGCATTAGCTGAGCAAGTGAAGGATGTAAAGGAGGAGATCTGGAAATCATTGGGATGGTTACTAAGCTAATGGATATGTAAAAGGCACAATTAGACTTGCTTATGAACCACTTTCGTCCGAATGTTAGTGTGTTCTTTGCCTTGGATTCCTCCTCTGATAAGGATGCTAATGATGATGAATCCGCTGAGTAATCTTTCTTCAGATCTAATGCCCAATTAGGATCATGTATTTGCATCTCTGAACTTATATTGCATCATGTTTAATTTCGGCTTATGCTTTACTTTGGATATTCTGGATACTTAGGTTTTGCTTTGCTTTTGACATTGTTGATGCTAGATCATCTGGTTATCTACTGAACTGTTTATGACTTCTATTCACGACCATTCAGATCTGATGCTCAATTAGGATCATGCATGTTTTATCTTTGCTTGTTTATCTGGTTCTTTATCGTTGTTGTTGGTTGTGGCATTTTCGATGCCAATATGTCTATCTGTCTGCTGTTATTTGGTTCTTATCTCGGATATCTGATGTTGCTTAGGTTGTTGTTGTTGTTTTAGTTATGGCATTCTAGGTGCCAATCTGTCTACCCTTGTTGTGCTTTTTGTGATGCCAAAAGGGGGAGAGATTACTAGGTTATGGGAGAGATTTAGGATATGGGAACATGTGGATCTGTATTTTCGACATGTTCACTCTTTTTAATACAATATGGTTTTTTAAACTTTACGTCTTTAATTTATCTAGGGGGAGCATATGTTGAGGGGGAGTGTAGATTCACATCTCCACATTAGTTTAAGGTTTGTCATCATCAAAAAGGGGGAGAATGTGAATCGGTTGATGATTAGGAAGATACTTAAGGTTAATTAAGTATGCTTAAGCCTAATTAAGTACGATTATTAACATAAGGCATGGATTAAATTATGACATTGATTATACTATTATTATATGCCTTTAAATACAATTTAATATGCCAATTATTATTATATGGTTAAATGCACTAACTAGGTTTTGATTATGACAAGCCTATACAAACCTATGTATAGCATCTTGTGCTTCTAACCATGTATTGCAGCTTACATGAGGAGCCTCCAAATCGTGATCATGCCTTGGGTGATTGTTTTTTTGAAGCATGAGATGTCACTTTCAACATACAAACTCCCATGCCACTTGTGATTATTTTATCCTTAAAAGGATTGGTCAACAACCTAGTATCTTGTGTTTCTAACAATGAATTGCAGCTCACAAAGGTGTTCAAATCGTGATCAACATGTGGGAAGAAGTGGGAGTGGGATTGGAGGATGTGTTAGTGGAGTTGACATGTTGCTTCCAACAAAAAGCCAACCATGTGACTTGATTTGTTTAATCCTTATGGGCATTGGTCAAACAACCTAAGATACTACCATTTGTGGAATCTGAATCAATAAAAAGCCTACCTTAAACAAATCAAATGTCAGCTGAATTCAAACTTCCTAGGACCAACCTAGGACTATGCTAAACAATGACATCAATAACAAAAGCTGCAGACTGCTGGATCTCGTGCCAAAGTGAAAGGGACAACAGGCAATATGAACGTTGACGCTCTAGCACCTCGGGAGACAAACCAGCTGGATGGAAAGGGACATGCAACGGTTCAAATTCGAATTGCCACCATCCAGCTTTCCTATATAATGAGATGCTGACTCAAGGAGAACTTGAGAGCTGCTAAACTGAGTTTCAGAATTCAAGCAAACATAGTTGCACTTGCAGTTCTCAATCAAACAAAGAGAAATAGAGAAAAACTTTTCTTAGTTCTTACATTGAGAGAAAATATTTGAAGGGAAAAGTTGTAGTACTTAATTGTACACTTTGTTTCAAAGGGTTTTCTGTAAGGCAAAGCTAGGGAAAGCTTTGTGGTGAGTGTGTGAGGTTTGAGTTGAGCCTAAGGAAAAAACTTGTATTTTAGGTTAGTGGTTGAACCCGTGAAAAACCAATAATATGAGTTAGTTAGAAATCTCAAGGGGGGATCCTTGAGTAGTGGATGTAGTCCTGCGTGGCGAACCACTATAAATCGTGTGTCCAATTATCTCTAATCCTTCCTCCTTGTGTGTTAATTAGTTTGTTCATTAGTGTTCTTAAATACAAAACCCATACACATAAATACTTTGGCATTAGAGACACCAAATCGGGTTTAATCCGAAAAGGCTAATTCACCCCGCCTCCCCCCTCTTAGCCACTTTGGGCCAACAATTTTTTCATCAAATTGCTTCATTAAGTCATCAATATCGGGTTCTGAGTATTCTTCTTTTATTAATACAGATATTTGCTTTCTTAGTGTCTTTATGTCTAAAACCTTAAGTTTCTGAGTGATAATGTCGATTAAATCTTTATTTTCTAGTGATTGACTACGTAATTTTATCTTGGGTTGTTCTGGAGGAGTAATTATTGGTTTTTCAAGTGACCGGTATAATAATTGGGAAGTTCCTTCTAACTTAAAGTCTTTTACTTCTGTTTGCTGATTTGTCTCTATAATTTCTGATTGTTTAGATATAGTATGGAGCATTTGATTAGTGTAATTATTTTGATTCCTTAATGCAGTGAAATTTTGATCTTCTGTTGGTTTCTTGAACGGGCTTGCTATAACTTCTGAATTGTTCCATTGGATTTTTATCTCTTCTAATGGGGGGTGAGTGAATACTATCGTTTCCCCTGAGTTTGTCGTTTGCCATGATTGCGTTAACCTAAAGGTTTCATGAATTTGCTGTTTTGTTTCCCATTTTCTTTTGTTAATTTGCCTCCAAGGGAAAAACCCAATATTATCCCCTATATTAATTAAATCCTCGTAATATTGTTTTTTAATCTTCTGGCGCTCGTGAGAGGTAAATTGTGATGCAAAGTCTCTCCTGTCTTGTTCATAAAAGGGATCTAAAAATTTCTTTCTTAATAATAGAATATCTAGTATAAACTCTGACTCAAGGACATTTAATTGGTCATCATAAGAGGTATTTCCTAGAGGATGCATATCATTGGCTGTTGGTGAGAGTGGGGGCGATGAATTCTGCTCTGTTGGTAATGAATGGGGTTGGCTAGTTTCTGAAGTTTGATAAAACGGTCTCGGTATTGTCCTTTGAAAATCTACTCTTCTAAGGTGGGTTGGTATATGTAACGACCAGGGTAAAATTCTCATGAGTTTTACCTTGTTATTTTGATTTTTACGATGATTAATAAAATTTACCGTTGCTAATCGATGATTTCAACCATTCCGAGTTAATTTCCATGTCGCCCTTCTTTCCAGAAGTTTTGATTATTATAGTTTAATATCATTATCATTATTTATTTATTTTTGTTATCGATACTCTTATTGATAACATGATTGAAGAAATTCTTATTATTGTTTTGCCAAGTATCTATATTCCAACAATTATTAGTTAGAATTTTTAGGGAAATTTATCTTTTAATTCCGCTATAATTAATAAATGTGTTTTTAAAATTTATTTTAGATTTCATAAAAGAATCTATTTATTACTAATGAATTTCCTAAATTTATTTCCAAAATTAAGCATGGGTGTGAAACACAAGGTTTTAAGCAGTTTCGTTTAATACGACGTAGTTTTGGGATACACAAAACATGAAACACATAAATGTTTGCGTTTTGACCAAGGGCTTGTGGGTGTTGACCATGGCTTGAGGACGTCTAAAACGACGTCGTTTTGATGCCAACAAGGCACCAATAATTTGCCCCGACAACACCATATTCCCACTTATTCTCTTCTATTTCTTTTACTTTCTTTTCCTTTTCTCTCCACTTTCTTTCTTGTTCTTCCTTATCTCTTCTTCTACTGCTCCCTCAGCCGGCCCCCCCTTCCACCTTCTCCTGTCTTCTTCTCCTTTTCTCCCCTTATTTCTTCACCGGCTCCTTACCTCCAATCACACACCCGTCTCTCCTGCCATCACCACCATTCCCCCCCCCTTCTTCCTTCTCCTCCCTTCTTCTTCACTGCCACCGAGACCACCGCCGTCACCGACACCATCTCTTCCCCTCCATCCTTCTCTGCCCATCACCATAGCCGCCGCCCCAACTCGCGACTGCCGCCCAGCCGTCGCCCAGACCTTCCTCTCCTTTCCTGCGCCGCCGACTCGAGAACACCACCCTCAAATCCGACTGAACCAGCCACCCCTATCACGACCGACTGTCGCCCTCAACCCTCCTCTTCATTTTCCCCTTCCTCTCTGCAGCCGCCGTCATTCCCTTTTCTCTCCCTCTGTCCCTGCTCGCACACCCGCTGCCGTCGTTGAGGCGAGTAACTGGCGTGTGGAGTAGAGCCCCTCTCGCGCCGCCCGATCTCTCCTCCCTTGAACTGCCGCCGGCGAAGCCAAGATTGAGTAAGTCTCCGGCCGCGTCTTCTTCATCCCTTTCTGCCGCCTAATCATTTGTTGGCTTTGATTAAATAATTGTTGGTCTTGATTAATTAAAACTTATAGTTAAATAATTGGTTTTGAGATGGGATTAATCGGTTCTCTATTGACTGTTGTGGGTTGTGCTTGATGTCTCTATTATGGATGGGAGTAGATATGCCTTTGGAGGTGTTATTGTGGTTGTGGGTGGTGATGTTCTGGATGCTGGACGTGGTGGTTTGGTGGTTTTCCGGCCACCGGAAAATGGCCGTGGTGATGGTGACGGTATTGGTGCTCGGAATATGGGCGTGGTGGCACGGTGCTGGAGTTTTAATGGCTGAAGAGCTGCTGCCGTGAACAGTAGCTGAGGAGCTCCCTTTGCGTGGGTTACTGCTGTGAACAGTACTTTCCGGAATCCGGCGAGAATCCGGTGTCTCGGGTTTACTCCGGCGAGTCTCGGGAATTTTCCAATGAACCCGGACTTGGACTTTGGGTAATAATCGAACCTTTGGACATTTCATTATCGGACTCGGACTTTTATAACGGCGTTAACAAACGAACGTTTAATTTAATTTATCTAATATTAATTTTATGATTAATGCTTTGATTTCATTTATGCCTTTTATTTATGCTTTTAATTTGTTTTTCTGATTGGGCTAAAAAGAAGGCCCATGGTATTATTTATTTTTCGGATTATCGAATTTACACTTTACTCGGGCTAATAACGATAAAAGGCCTAGGCATATATAACTATTCTACTTTACTTTTAATAATTAGAATGGTATTGGCTATATATATAGTTATACTTTTATAGCGTTATTTATATTTCCTTTGGGTAAAAATAATATTGGACCTATACCTTATCTTAATTATTGATCTATTACAAGCATATGAATATATCGTATAATGTATTGTAGCTATTTTCACCGGCTTAGATATTGCTAGATTACATCCTTACTTAACAATTATAGTTTTATGTAAACATGTACTATGTAGATATTTAATTATAAATAGTACAACTACAATCTCACACAAATACTTTATGCTATACATTGGCTACGTTAATTTCATAACGTTGGAGATAATTTCCATTAAACGAGTTATCATAGGATATATTATTTAAATAATATTACGACATAATTATCGTTTCCAATATTATATAATTATTGTATATAAAACATGTAGGTATTTAGTATTTAATTGGGAATAATATTATTTACGTCAAATGGACTATGAGTATTTACGGGCCGTAACTTGATACATTTTCTAAAATATACATTACATACAAGTGTATGTGTCTATATGCTTTCTTGTCATAAGCAGTCTAAGGGCCGAGATGTCGGCTTGGCCGCTCGGTTTTGGTTTTGACTTATGATGGATATGATTGGTATATCAGATAGAAAATAGATTATTAGTAACCTCCACATAAATGGATAAGATAACCATGGAAATAATAAAAAAGAACTGATAAGCCGCCTAATAACTCTTAACCGGCATCATGCATAATCATCTTATTGGTGCATTATAAGTGATTACTGTTGTTACATTATAGGAATATCAAGGCTTAACCGGATACTAGCTTCCGAGGAGTATCAGGTGAGGTTGCATATACGTCATTCCACCCGTGATAGCCGGGATGGTTGGTCTTGGAACTACATAGGTTCCATTGCATCATATGGTTACTGTTGTTGATAACTTTGTGATATTTGCTGATATTTGTTGTGAGAGTGGAATTCCTTTGATATGTGCCGCTATACCTTGTGTGCTTTGTTGTTTGATAGAACTACTAAGATATTCGCTGTTGGATATTTGACTACCGTGATTATTGCTGTTGTGATTGTTGTTGGACTATTGACCATGGGAAATTGATAATGGATATTGGAAATAAAAAATTGGATAATTGGAAATTGTGTTGACGACGTTAATGTCACTTGGAAAGTAGTGGTCTGACTCGATGGGTAAAGACTGTTTTGTGGTGGCCTTGACCTGGGTTCTTGTGGAAGCATGTCTATGCTTGGGATGTCTATCCCGTTGATTTATTTGGGATGTCTATCCCGTTGATATATTTGGGATGTCTATCCCTGGGTTACTATTTTGGGATGTCGATCCCTGGGTTCTCTTGATTTTGGTCTGGCACCCGAAATATGTTGATATCCAGGTCTGACCCCTAGCTTGTCCAGTGACAGGGTCCCGGAAGATAAAATTGGTAATAATAAAAGATATTCTTTTGGCCTTGGCTCAGTCTTGTCTGAGATGAGTTTTTGCTTGTTGGGCTATGATGTGTTAT
Source organism: Turnera subulata (assembly GCA_028386065.3). Taxonomy (NCBI): domain Eukaryota; kingdom Viridiplantae; phylum Streptophyta; class Magnoliopsida; order Malpighiales; family Passifloraceae; genus Turnera; species Turnera subulata. The sequence goes on from JAKUCV010007317.1 coordinate 67,162, forward strand.
GTTCATATGCATGTTGTCTCATGATCATACCCTGGGAGGTTGTCAGTATAGTCGGTTGACCGTGGTCGGCATCGGTGGTCGGCTTGCGGATGTATGCTGTTGTCGTTGGTCGTGAGTAGTCTATTATTGTTGGCATCGGTTGCCAGTTGTCCTATGTTAGTTGTCGGTTTCTTTGTTAATTGTCAGATGAGTACCACTTGTTGTTTTCAAGCGGATATCGAGATATGTTGGTTGTCGGTTGTGGTCGACGGTTGGGCTATTGTCATTTCTAAGGGTATGTTGATACCCAGAGATCGAGATTGGTGAGGATTGTTGTTGTTGTGGTTACGAGTTACTGTGATGGCTGCTGTCGCTGTTGCTGTGTTGTGATTCTTCTCGGGGACCGGTTTGAGATGTTGATTGGGTATGGTCCGTGCAGGTTGCCGGCTACCCGGTGAGCGAGGCTCACGTGATTTTGAGATTGTTTTGGTACCGGGTTAGATGATCGGCAAGTACAGTATCAGTGTGTTATCATATGATGAGGAACCTCTGTGAGTATAGTCTGCTAGGACTAGTGTGTGTGTTGTATAGTCTGTTGAGACTGGGTCGGCTACCCAACATATAGTTGAGTTGAGGTGTCCTGGTCGGGCACTAGTGTAATGGTACAGTCAGTATTAGATGGTCAGTGCATTGCATAGTCGATGGGGTGGACAGTTGCCTAGTCCGCATTGTTCTTTATGACTGTATTCGCTCAGTGTTCCGTTCATTACTCGTATGCCGTATTGATGTGCCCTTGACTGTTAATTATATGCTATGTTGTTCATCATGGGTTATGTGTCGGTGAGATTATGGAGAATCTCACCCCTCACCTGCCCCATCGGCAGGCCTCGTTGTTCTTTATGCAGGTATGCATCATGGCAGGCTGCGGCATCTCCTCTGACGGATCTGGATCCATAGTTGCATCGAGTCGAATCATGCTGTTGCTGTAGTTGTTAAAATTGCTTCCGTTGTGCTTTTGATACCTTGTTCCCGTGGTCGGGTGACATGATATTTTCTTTGGGCTGTTGGGCAGGATTTTCGCGTTGTATTTCCTGTCTGTGCCACGTGTCGGCACTGTTTGTTCGGTAAACACTGTGTATGGGGTAAATAGTAGTCGGGGTGTTTCAGTATACTACTTGTTGACTTTCTTGAAAGAGTTGGCGTATCTATCTTATAGTTATCAAATCTTCTGGACTGAAATCTAATTTGCACTTTTCCATACGAGTCTTCTATTATATCAAAAGGTCTTGTTCTAGGGGGTAAGGCCTTAACCGGATTAATTCTTGGTAAACTCCAGTTTTCAGGAAAGCTAACCTAATCCCACTCCAACATCCTGGGTGTCTGAATATTCATGTGTTCATAATTTGCTTCTATTGAGGTAGTGGTACCTTTTGGTGGTTGATTAATGGCTTTAGGACTAATACTTGAGCTCATTAATTTGTAGTAGACTCTATAAATTATTGTTGCATTTTTTAAATTTTCTATCATTGCTGAGGGAATATTAATGTTGAGGGTTAAAACCTTTAAAATATTTTCATCAAATAAGTCTACGGAGTAATTTGGATATGAGCTAAAATATACCGGGCCATTTGCTAAGTTACTTTCACATACAACAATTAAAGAGTCGGAGAAATTTGAGAATCTTGCATCTCTTAAGCATAATAATATTGGAGAGTCTAGTCCTAATCTATGCAATAGTTTAATAGCAACTTGCACTAATCCTATATGCAGAAATCTATATTTTTGCTTATGCCTATTGATATTTGATGAGCTTAATAACTCGACATGCTCAGTTTGAGGACTTACTGGTAATGTCTGGTCAGTTGTTTCTATTAAATATTCATGCGGTCTATCAAAGATTCCTACCTTATATACTTCTGTTTTTGCTATTTTAGGGATATTCCAGTTATGTAATTGATTTTCTATATCACTTATTCTTACTTCTTGCCGATTTATGATTGTTGAATCTAAGTTCATAGTATTTTGCGAGGAAGCCGAAGAGGTAGATCCTCTGGAAAAGCTTCTTAGTAATCTAGACATGGGAAATTAAACTGTTAACAGATCCATAGCGAGGTATCGAGCTACCTTCTTCACAGTCTGATGACGGGACCACCATTTTCTCCTAGTTCCGGGCTGACCAACGGATTCCACGGCTGACCATCGCCAACGTTAAGGAAGCTGATAACCGGATAACAATTGTTATTATTGTCGCATCCTGTTCATGTCCGAAAATCTCAGTTATACCCGCACATTAAATTCTTCTCATATGAATTTGTAGGAAAAAAAAGTTACATATGAATTCAATTATAAACTCTTAACAGGTTTATCAAATATATATACATAGAAATATAAACTTTTTTTTTTATGAAGAAAACAGATAAATTATTGGCTGCTACAATTTGATAGGGGTGATTGGACAAAGCTGCCGAAAAGAAAAAAAATTAGGAACAAGAAAATAGAAAGCTAGGAAGCCAGCTCATATTTGGTAACAATACATGGTAGTAACGACGACATGTAAATCACATAAAAGAACTAGACCTTCTTTGTCGCAATGTAGTACGTTTTCCTTTTATAGTTTTATAATATTAAGACCTCTTTAGCAACAATAATCTTGGATGAAAAGTAGTAGGAAAAATGTCTATGTCTGTGTCATGCCTTGATCTACTTGTCATCCGATCTCACATGCCAATGCAGTTAACCAATAAAACAAGATGTATTGGTAACGCATTTGGTTGTTATCCAATTGTTGACTTTATAATTTTATAAATTTGCACCTTTTAGACGATAAGGTGGTTTGATTAAATAACAATGTTAGTATTATTCTTATAGTCTCTCACAATTTTCTAGATGGTATATTATGCGTCTTGGTTTACTGTTTCTTGTTAACATTTTTCTAAATGACGGGATGAGTTGGTTTTCACAATTTAGGCCTACACGACTAATGACTAATGTAATGTGAACTATAAATTAGTTATCAAACTTATTGTTAACAGGATAAAATCACTCCTCGAAGAGCTAGTAGCTCTTTTTTATATAAGAAAGAGCTAGTAGTTCTAAATCACTCAAGTTTTGTACTTAAAAGACACATTGCTGACAATAAGTCATTCATTCGATGAGGAGGGAGAAGGGGAAGTCTGGTTCTACGGTCATCAAGATAGACTTCGAAAAGGCTTATGATAGACTACGTTGGAGCTTTATAGAGTAGACACTCACAGAGATTGGCTTTCCGACTACCCTAATCAACCTGATTATGAAGTGCATTTCGACTTCATCCTTGCAAATGTCTTGGAATGGGGCTGTGTCTCCATCGCTCCATCCATCTCGAGGTATCCGGCAAGGTAACCCAATTTCATCATATATTTTCATTTTATGTATGAAGAAGTTGGATGAATAAGATTGCTTCGGCCACTCGGAGGAGAGAATGGAAACCAATCTCAGCAAGCAAAGGAGGTCCAAAACTCACACACTTCTTCGCAGATGACCTCTTCTTATTCACGGAAGCCAACCTGAAGCAAGCTAAAATCGTGCAAGATTGCTTGCAGAATTTTTGTAACCTATCAGGGCAGAGGATAACCAATGCAAAGTCAACAATTTTTTTCTCACCTAATACGTCTAGCTCACTTGTACCTAGAGCCATCATATTAATTATTGAATCCTTCAAACAAGCAATCGGTCGAATATTACGAGCAAATGGAATGAGGCCTCAGGTTTCGGGCTCAATTTGGACTCCTCCTTTGGCCAATGTTATCGAGCTGAATATTTTTACATGTACTGCCCAATTTGGCTCCCTAGGGGAGGGATTTGCAGGGACTCTAATGGATGATTGGACAATAGGTTTTGGTTGTACTTCTAATGGCTGATCTTTTGGCAATTTTAATAGGGATGCAATTTTAATAGGGATGCAATTTGCACAAAGTCATGGTTATCAACATATTATTGTGGAAACTGAAGCTTCTGCTGTGATTGAATGGCTATCGGAGGGAGTATCATGGGATAATGATTTTGATGATTTAGTCAAGGAGATTAAATCTGTGCAATCTAATTTTGTGTCATGTTATTTTGCTTTTGTTCACCAAGATGCACTTAGACTACAAAGAACTGGATGAACAAGTGATACTCTGTGAATTGAGTTTGTATTGCTGTGTCTAAGGTAATTACAAAGGAGGATATATATAGTACAGGATGGACAACAGAAAGTAATATGCAAATCCTACAAAATCAACAAAGCATATCTGATGGAATTCAAATTATAATAACCAAAATTTGAAAGGGGATAACAGGTGGAATTCAAACACCATATTAGCTGGCTAACATCCCCCCGCAAGCTGATGGAGGCAAGGAGAGAACAGAAAGCTTGGAACGTAGGAATTCAAAGTGAGACCGAGGCAAGGCTTTGGTAAACACATCTGCAATTTGGTCTTTTGGATGTAGGGTCATTCTGCAAGGAGGAGATGGGGGGTAATGGAGGCACAGGTGGTGCAACCGTGGGGGTGAGAGGAGAGGCAGCAGGTTCAAGAGAAGAAGAAGAAGGTCTTACAGGGGAAGGCTAGTGAGATGGTCCGGATCGAGAAGCGAGCAAGGGACTGCTGCCCAAGCCTGCGTTAATTGGAGGAGGACCCCAGACATCACTGGAAATTAAATCAAAATGGGCTGAAACTTTATTAATGCTTGACGAAAAAGAAAAATGATGGGACTTTCCCATTGGACAAGACAAACAAGGTGATACTGGAGTTTTAGAAGAAACAGGAAGTTGAAATTTAGCTAACATACGACGCAAGAATTCAGAATGGGGATGACCTAATCGAAAATGCCACAACTAAGGAGATGCACGTTCAGCTAGCAAGACAGATGGAGGTGGTGACTTGGTGGGTAACATGAGTGTGTAAAGCTCATTAACGCTCAGCCCAGACAGAAGCACCTTCCTGGACTCCTGAACCTTCACACAACAAAATGATGGGTGAAATTTAAAATATGCGTTATTATCAGAAACAAATTGTTGAACTGAAAGAAGTGGTTGAGTAATTTTAGGGACATGTAAAATACGGTTCATCTGAAGTGGACGAACGACAGTGGGAATAAAAAAGGAACCAAGATGCCGGATGGGGATCCACTTACCATTACCAACCTGTACCTAATCCATACCAGTGTATTCTTCAATATTACCAAGAGTGGAAAGGTCAAGTGTAACATGAATGGAAGCACCACTATCTGGGTACCAGGTGGTTATACCAGGATAAGGAGAAGGGGAAGGTGGCATTACTGTATGGGTGTAATGAGCATTAGGTACAGTTGGAGTCTTGTACAGCTAAAAACAAGTAGTGGCAATGTGATTGGTGCCTTGACAAATTTGACAACGACCGCGAGAGCTACCAGGAGAGTTCCAGCCAGGCCCTCAGCCACCATGGCCACACTGCCTGCCACCAGAAAATTATTTGCCACCACGAGAGGGTGAAGAGACTTGTGGAACAACATTCGCTGATGGAGAGTTAATGACAACATCAGCAGCATTAGGAGCAATCTCCAGCTTAGATAGTGCATCTCCATACAAAAACTCATGACTGAGCAATAAACTGTGAAGTTCTTGAAAAGATACTGGTTCTGGACGAGTAGACAAGTTAGTGACAAGATCACGAAACTCAGGGCGAAGGCCCTTAAGGACATACAAATTGAAGTCAAAAGTGGAAATAGGTCGTCCAGCAGCTGCGAGATTATCAAAAATTGTTTTAGCACAGTAGAGGTAATCGGTGATGGAATCATCCTTCTAAGACAGGTGCTGAAGAACAAGATGGAGCTCCAAGATATGAGGGGGAAGCATAAGTAGCAGCCAAACAGTCCCAGACAGCCTTAGATGTGGGCAGATCAACAATAATGGGCATGATACCTTCTGTAACAGAAGCATATAAGGTGCTGATGAGTTGTTGGTCTTGTTGAACCCAAGTGGCATAAGCAGGGTTTAGAGTGTTCTCAAGAAGAGAAGCGGGGCAGGCATTCGAGCCATCAATAAATCCCCAAAGACCTTGCCCGGTAATAAACGAGCGAACTTGCGCTCTCCAATAAAGATAATTGGTTGCAGTCAGCTTTAGAGAAATAAAGTGTTGCGCATTCAGAACTGCAGAGACAGCAGCAGTAGAAGCAGAAGCTATGAGGAAAAAAAAAAGAAAAAAGAAGAGGGAGAATGGCTCCATACCAAGTTAGACTACAAAGAACTGGATGAACAAATGATACTCTGTGAATTGAGTTCGTATTGTTGTGTCTAAGATAATTACAAAGGAGGATATATATAGTATAGGATGGACAACAGAAAGTTATCTCCAAATCCTACAAAATCAACAAAGTATATTTGATAGAATTCAAATTATAACAATCAGGATTTGAAAGGGGATAACAGATGGAATTCAAACACCATATTAGCTGGCTAACAGATGCCAATATTGTGGCTCGCACGGTCTATAATCCCTTTTTGTCCTGGATTATCCCTCATAGATGCTCCCCAATTATAATTAGGGACTTCCTTATGGAGGAAAGGAGAGTGAGAGGCTATTGACCTCCCTAGCTTTGCTTTGGTTTCACCTTTAATTTTTAATTATTTTTCATATCAAAATGCATCCTGCCATCCTAATCTTCGACAAAAAAAAAGACTACCTCTAGATTGTGTTGCTTTAAACTTCGATGGTGTTGTAACTGATACGGGAGGTTGCTTTGACGTTCTTATTCGAGGTTATGATGGCGAGTGGTTGACAAGCTTTAGTTTTCATGAGTGGCGAATACAGACCAGGCCGCGGGTGGTTAGGGATGGTATTTCAAAACTTTCATATAGGTCTTCTATACATTTGCATGGCCACCTTTAATATTTTAATTTTTTATATTAGTCTATTAAAATTGCCTATATTGGATAATGACACCCATGATGGGGATCTTTAGTGATAAGATCTCATCTGGATGGGTTTATCTGGTGTAATTCAAATCCTAGTCTGTTATGGGTAACAGATAGAGTGAGGATTTAAAGGGTGTGGAGATAATATAGGTATTATCTCCATAGTGTTTCAAAAGTCCCAAACTCTGTTATAAATACAAGAGTTGTGTATTGGGTCTTGAGGAGAGAAAAAGAAGAGACTGAATGTTTCTAACGTGAGACAAGAGACACTACCCTGTTCCCAGATAATCAAAGAACCCTCACTGAAAAGAAATAAACACATAGGCATTTAGGTTGTGATCAGTGGGTTTCTTCCTAGTGATTAAACCCCAGATCAACTGCTGTGGACATTGAAGAAGGCAGAAAAGGCAGGAATTAATCATCTATAGGCTCCATTGAATTTAGAAGGTTGCTGTTCTAAATTCTATTTAATAATTTCCGCTGTGCACATATTTATTTGTTAAATATGATCCATAAAAATTCCAACATTGGTAGCGGAGCCTAGGTTGTAATTCCTATTATGATGTTGTTCTACTGGCATGAGATTTAAAAGGATAATCGATAGAAAATATGGCATGCGACCTAAGAAACAAACTGCTTTGTCAATTGTATGTTTGTTAGCCATATGCCATATTATATCACGTTAATCGATGCCATTGAGAATCGGTATGCCATGTCTTTCTATGTGATGCCATGGTTCAATGCTATATGTGCCAACATGTTCTGTTGTATACCATGTACCAAGTATGCGATTAATATGCTATGTGCATATACAATTATTAATCTGGGTAATTTGCTATGCCATGCTGTATAACATACTTTTATACCATTTAATCGATAAACTATGTGTATGTGGTATGCCAGAACGACATGTTTAAATGCCATGATAAAGAAATATTCAATTGTTGATACATCCACCTGGTATGCCATTAACGACGTGTTTTAGAGATGCCATGCCTGTACCCTTTTTATTTGAATATGATAAAACAGTAAGTTTTATGCATGCCAATTAATTTTTGGTACATGATGATGATTAGATTTGGCGTTGTACATGTTGTTAATTGAAAAACCATGCTGGATTGTTGTTTGAACCGTGAACCCCTTGGACCCGAAACATCCAAATCCGGGTCTGCCCAGAACCACCATGTGTTTGGTGGGTTCTAGTCTGCCCAGGAAGCGGCGACAGCTGCTCGTGGTGGCGGTTGGGACGGCGTACATCGCTGCGTCCACCAGTCCCACGCGGCGGCAGTGGTCGTGCTCCCTCTAGTCGAAGGCGTGGAGGCAGAGGAGGCCACGGTTTCTCCCGAGCATGGCTGTGTGCTGCGAGGCCCCTCTCCACCTTCGTCGTCTTCGGCGACGGCCACAGCTCCTCCCTGTGTGGTATGCGAGCCGCAGGCCGAAGCTGGAGATGGCGGATCTGGACGGAGAAGTCGTCGCCGGGAGGTCGAGCAGGAGCGGGTCGTGGTGGTTCGAGCGGCGGCCTTTGTGGTTGCTGCTCCCGCCTCGACTGCTACTGCGGCCTCCGTCGTCATGGATGATGGCGGCAGTGGCGTCCCTCGTGGTGGCCGGGGCTGTCTTCTCCGGCGGCGGACGGCGTGGCTCCAGCGAGGCCTCCTTCTTTGTGAAGGAGATGATGCCTCGGGTCTGCCCCACACCTATTTTTTTTTTTTCTGTTTTCTTTGGAAATGAAAAATAGGGGAAAATGGGATGGGCTTATCGGGTTGAGCCTGTCCATGGGCTCATGTGTTGGGCTCACTGGACAGGCTACTTGGTCTGCGGGTTTGGGCCGATTCTTTTGGCTCACTGGGTTGGTTTCTGGACCCGCGGGTTTTAAGCCAACTTGTTTGGCATGATGGGCCTATTTTGTTGGGCTCGTCTGGGTTGGATTAATTGGGCTATTTTGGATTAAGTAATCATTTTTGGCCTGATTATCTATTTGGACTTAGTGTTCTTTTGGGTTCATTGTTCATTTAACTATGTGTTAAATAATTTAACTATGTGTTAAATTCAAATTAAAAAAAAAGATGTGCATGATTGAATTATTTGTTAATTATGTATTTGTGCACATAAAGTTTTTTTTAATTTAGCATAATTGATTGTTATTATTATCTAACTTTGTGTTGGTAATAAATGAGTGATGACATTCAATTATGAAAATAATTATGTGTTAATTATTTTAATTCTCACTTTGAATAAATTTGGAGTATTTATTTTAGTGGGAGTGAATGCTTTATATGATTAAATATTTTTGAAATAGTTATTTATTTTTCT
>JAKUCV010007318.1:7707-26721 GCA_028386065.3 Turnera subulata
TTTAGCTAGTGCATTATGGATCCAGTCAAGGGACGCCAGCTGTCGCGGAACATACACATATGAGGTAATGATGCCATAATTTATACGGAAATACAAATATTATTAATATTGCAAGTGCTGATATTACAAAGGGAAAATATTACACGATATTTTATAAAAAGGGAAATACTGATATTATTGATACTGCAAATACTGAAAGTATAAAGGGAAATACAACATTGATTTTTGATAATTTATAAAAAATAAAAATACATTCAATGGTTCGCAACGACGTTGACACGGAAGCTGTTTGCTTCACTATTGACGTTGACCGTGACTCTGTCGCTCCAAGAGAGCCACATGCCGCCTCTGTCGCGCTGGCCAGGAATCTCGAACCGGTTAGCTTGAGGGAATCGGAGTGGAATCAGACCGTGATCGTCCCGTGGTTGCCACTGTGTCTCCGTCAGAAGAACCATATTTGGCTTGTACTGGTTCTTCAAGTCCCTCAAAGTTCGCGAGAACTCCTGGGCACGCCTTGCGACGCCTCTGCAGTTCCACACCAGTAGCCGTACCTTTGGCCAAGTTGGAGGTAGCCGAGTCATTCTGGGTATGCTCTGGGCTGTCATTGCAAGCTGGTAGTATACATCCCGATAGGACTTATTTGCGAAAATTAAAAAATCTAGAGGGCAATTGCTATACTACGATAAGGCTTGAATGAAAAAATTAGAAATCCGGAAGGTGGCCATGGCCCCCCTTGGCCCCCTGGGCCACCATTGTTCCTCATTAATTTTTGCAAAAAAAATTGAATAATATTTTAAAAAAATGTAAAATTAAGATAAGGGGACGAAAGTTACCAATTCCAAATTGCCGATTACATAATTAACTCCATCCATGCTCTTTGTCCATCACTCACTTAAATGTCAGTTTGAACATCTCTGATAGGGTTTTTGGGTTTTTTGGGTCCCAATGTTTAGTGGTTTGGCCAATTTGGTACCCCGACATTTTTTTCGGCCGGGCAGGTACCCCAACTTTGCATGGGCAGGCCAAACGTGATCCCCCGGTCAGGTACCTGCTGACGTGGAGGGCTGCCCGAATTTGAGTTCTGGGTGGTGCTCCAAAACGACGTCGTCTCGTGCCAAAACGACGTCGTTTTTGGAGGCTTGGGTGGACACATCAGATCCATGTGTCTGTGTGGGCTCCATATGCTACCAACTCTGAATTCTTCACCCAACCGACCCGAAACCTGATAGATACCGAAACGAAAACTAACCCAGTTTTGATTATTTATTTAATTATTTTTATTTTTTTCTTTCTCCCAACCATTCCATATTTTTTTTCCCATTATCTTCTTTTTCAAAAAATAATATTTATATTGCCCTCAAAAAAATATTTATATTGTAAAAGAATGAAAAAATTAAAAGTTAAAACTGACACGATTTGAAAATTGAAAAAATAAAGTTGACACTTAGCCATATGTGACCATTAAATACTTTTTATATTTTTCAAAAAGAAAACAAAAGGATATTTATATAAAAAAGAATGATTTTTTTTCCACCCATCTTTTTTTTACTGTCCATCCCCACCTTCTTCTCCAATCTGACAAAATCCACTCCCCCACTCTGTGTCTTTCGACCTTCCCCCTACCACCACCACCACCCACCAACCACCACAACCACCACCACACAACGCTGCTCCCTTGCCATACACTTCACCTAGGGCAAGTTACTAAGGAAGAAACCCAAATACCACTCCCTCAATCTCTTTTTTCACCTGCAAATCAGCCATCAACAACAGCCTCTGTCCGCTTCCCTTCGACTAGATGCCATCGCCATCATCTCCGGCACACAAGCCGTACACTAAGTGAGACGCAGAAAGGATGGGAGTCTCTCCTTTGTTACTCCAAGCCTCTCCCTCTTTTCTCTCTTTCACATCCACAGATTGAATTGGTCGTCGTGAGTCGCCGTTCCTTTGGGTATGGGTTGTTGTGTTTGGTGTGTGGATGACTGGAATTTCGTAGAGACAGTGTGGTTTTTTGAGGGAAAGGAGAAGGAAAGAGTTGCAAGGTTTATTCTATAAAATGATGGGTCTGTGAATTTGGTGTTCTGGGTAAAGAAGGAGATGCAATTTTTGTGTGTTTTGTATTTGCGAATTTGTTTGAAGTTTGATATTATGTATTTTTGCTTCAATCTATGGTCATGGTCACGGACGGTGGATTGGAACTGATGGTGGATGATGATTTCTTCTGTGACGGAGTCGAGCTCAACCGGTCGGCGGCGTGCGATGAGGAAGGCGACGGTGTTGTTGTTTCGCCGTTTACTTGGTCGTCGGTGATGGTGGTGCTTGGCCCGCGGTGAAGGAGAAGAAGAAGATAGGCACGACGTCGTTCAATTTTTTTTCGTATGTCCAGGGTGATGGTGCAGGGCAGCTTATTCTTTAAAAAAATTGAGAATTAATTTATAACATAAAATTAAATCATTTAACTTTTTCTTTTTGCGTATATACTGGTGCAAGGCAAGTTATTCTTTTTTAAAAAAAATTGTGTTTATTTTTTGTTTTTAAATAATTTTTAGAATTAATTTATAACATAAAATTAAATCTAAAAGAGATTCTTATGTCATCATTATGATATTCTTTGTTTTAATTTTTTAAAATTTAATTCTACCAATGACTTAAAAATAAATATATATTTTTTTAATTTTTGTGTTTTGAAGGTTCAGATTCGATCTTGCTCTTATTATTATTATTATTATTATTATTATTATTATTATTATTATTAAGAAATTGTATATGTTTTTCAATTGCTGGTGGGTTTTTCGGTTGGGTTTTGGGTCGGTTGGGCGAAGAATCCGGGTTGAAAGCATGCGTGACTATACATACACATGGATCTGACGTGTCCATCCAAGCCTCCAAAAACGACGTCGTTTTGGCACGAGACGGCGTCGTTTTGGAGCACCTCCCAGAACTCAAATCCGGGCAGCCCTCCACGTCAGCAGGTACCTGACCGGAGGATTACGTTTGGCCTGCCCATGCAAAGTCGGGGTACATGCCCGGCCAAAAAAAATGTCGGGGTACCAAATTGGCCAAACCACTAAACATTGGGACCCAAAAAACCCAAAAACCCTCTCTGATACAAAATTAACTCCATCCATTACTGATGTGATGCTACCACACCCTTACTTCTTTCTTTAAGTTTCTTTTTCTTTTTGGGTTTGACAAATTAACTCAGACCCTTTCGTCTATAAAACACGAGGCAATTGCAAAGTTAAGTACATTATCATCAATCTTCAAGTCCTTGGCATTTTCTCTCTTCTTGTGTAACTTGAACAACACCAAAAACTACCTGAGCAAGAAAAAAGACACATGATTATGGAACTAAAGCTGAATGGACAGACTATTTTATGCAGCTCTATTCCTTCACACATATGAAAGGAAATCTTTTGCATGAAGGTTTCCAACCCCTACCTCTCACGGTAAGTAATTCACACTATTAGTTTACCATGATATTTCTTTTTTCCAAAATATTATTCTTCCAAACTATTTTTAACTAATTTGGTTTAATGTTTTTGTTACTTTTTTTTTCAAACAAAATTTAGAGAACAAACAACTATTTCCAAGAAGCCTTTGGTCCATGGAGGAAACAAGCTCAACTTCAAAGTGACAAAGCCAGTTCCACCTGAAAAAGTAGAAATATTCAAATCCATGGAGAATTGGGCTAGTGAGAATGTTTTGATTCTGCTTAAGCGCGCCTCTAGAAAAATCATGGCAACGACAGGACCTCTTGCCAGACCCTACATCAAAAGAATTCATTGACCAAATCCAAGAAGTTAGGAAAAGAACCCAAGAAGTACCTAATGACTATCTTGTTGTCGTAGTTGGAAATATAATCACAGAAGAAGCACTTCCAACTTACTAGTCTCATTTTAGTACAGCAGATTTTTTTTTTTTTGGAAAATGGGATTATGCCACGCAGGCTATCATTAATGCATAAATACAGTACATCAAAAGAACACGGGAAAAGTATTTCCCTGTATATCCAAGTATAAGTTAGGCAGAATGGAATCGGGTGGGTTTTGTAATACATTGACCCCCCTAGCAAAGGTAACGGCCATTTGTGCAATAGCCTTAGCACAATGGTTAGCATCCTTGTACAGTTTTTTCAAACTCACTTCCCACTCCTTCTCCATCAAAGCTCGAATATCCCAAGCCAGGGAAGGCAAAAATGCCTGGTTTTCGTACTGTGGTGACAACATATCAATGATCACCTGGGATTCCAACTCTACTTCTACTCTTCGTAATCCCTGTTCCCAAGCAAGCTCTAGGAGCAATTTCAGCCCCCACAATTCAGCATGGGTTTTGGAGCAAATACCAATGTTGAAGGCCATACCCCCTAGCCATTCTCCCTCGGCCCCTCTAATGAGCCCCCCGGCTGTTGCACAGCCTGTATCACCATCCACTAATCCGGCAGAATTGAGCTTAACAGCATGAGCCGGTGGCGCCCTCCATTGAGCAACCCCCAGGTTTTCCTCCCTCTCCATTGTAGGCTTCAGCAGGTCGTGCTCCACAGCCCTTTGGATCTCTCCTGCTTTCAATAGCACCGCATGTTTGTGAATCCACCTTGGATTTTCAGCAAAAATACGCTCGTTCCTCCACTGCCACAATAAGTAGCAGGCCGTCACAAAGATAGTGCACCACTCGATGCCATGCATCGTGGTGCTTTGCACCTTCAAGTTATCCAGCACCCACTGTTGTGCATCACTCGTGTAGAACCCCCTGATCTGCTTGGTGATATGGAAAAAGTTCCATAGGCTAGATAAATCTAGAGTGGGAATCTCACCTTCGGTACCAGTTATGATGTCGCCAGGCTCCACTGCTACCTCCTCCTCCTCTTCAAGCCAGTCCGCCTCCTGCTGCTCCTCTGGTCCTCCAGCTTTCAGCTTCTCTAAATAGCTCATTGGCTTGTCCCCTGTTTGCGCGTCCAGCCCAGTTGTAGCCGTAGCCACCATCACTTGCCCATCAGCATCTAGGAGTAAGTGGTCGTCGTCGTCTTTATAATGATCTCCCCCAACTCCAGCGAGTGCTGAATCCCCCATAGGGGGCTCTACGGGTTGTACAGATTAGATCTAATTAGTTCTAAGGACTTTCTCTCTCTAAGGACTTTCTCTCTCTAGTCTTTTCTTAGATCTAATTTGTTCTATATTCAAGTGCGTTAAGAAGTTAAGCTTTTAGCACTTGGAAATCTCTATTTATTCTGGCTAGGTTAAGCATAAATTCAAGAGAAGAGCGACCTTGATGGGCCAAGATCACACCAAAAATGATGCCAATGGTTTCTAGATTTTTATTTGTTCCTTATTCTCGCATGACGTGCTGATCTGCTTGGTGATATGTGTGAGGTACAACAGATGTTTTTGAAGATAGTGGGTGCACTGATATGTCACCCTGGGCTATCTGGACTAGAGGATGGGGTGCAGAGGAAAACAGACATGGTGATCTTCTCAATAAGTACTTTTATCTCACAGGACGTGCAATAATGCTAGGGATACTAAGAAACTCTTAGTAAGAGGTTTTTACAAACATATGTGGCATATTTTTATTGGATGATTTTATTAGCTCTCCATATCATTTTTGTTTTCATTTATTATTTCTAAAATTAGAATTTTTCAATAACAAAAATCTTTACCTTTCCTCTTTTAATTTTTTTCCCTACTTTATCAAATTTCTCTCCATAAAAAATGGAGACGACGAATTAAAGGCATCGCCACCATCGGCGCCGTCTGTGCCATCGCCACCATTAGCCACCATTATCTTGGTTTTTTCCTTTTTGATGCTAAGATGATTTTATTCAAATGAATATATAGAATGACTAAATAAAATGCGCAGGCCCTGCAAAGACAGAAGCAGCGAGCACTTGGAAGAAAAATATTTCTTCCTGCCGAATGTGCACAAGCGTATACATTTAATTGGATTTTACTTTGTTGAGCTCTTATCTAGGTAACATGTACAGCATTTCCTTCAAGTAACTATCGCGCAAATTTCTCTACAACCTGAACTCGAATATTAGGATCCACGTTTTCTATTCTTTCTCAGAATTGCACATTAATCTCCTTCAAGGTGTCGGCCATCTCATTTTGATGGCAAGGCTGAATTTCTTCTTCTTCTCGGAATATCTTTTGCTCACACTTGTTCTGGACCTCGCATTCTTGATTTGATAAATTTGAACCCGTTAGTTCCATCACTCCTTTGTCAGATGTCGCTATGTTATTCAAAGAACTTGCAGCTCCTCCTTCTGGTGTTCCTGCAGTCAAACTCTTGAATTGCTCCCACATCTACAATAATATGCCTTTAATTCTTCATCTCCATTTTTTATGGAGAGAAATTTGATAAAGGAAGTAGGAAAAAAAATTAAAAAGGAAAGAGATCGTGAAAAATTAATAGGTAAAAGATTTTTGTTATTGAAAAATTCTAATTTTAGAAATAATAAATGAAAACAAAGATGATATGAAGAGCTAATAAAATCATCCAATAAAAATATGCCACATATGTTTGTAAAAACCTCTTAGTAAGAGTTTCTTAGTATCCCTAGCATTATTGAATTCAATAACATATACATATTTTTGTCGTTTTTTTCTAATCAAATGACAGAAGGTGTCCGATCATCATTTGGTGGTCGGAAGTACTAAATTTAATAAAAATAGGGTAGTTTAAGGACAACAATCTATAAAAGTGATTACAAAGACCGGATTTAATAAGGAAGGTGAAGTATAAAAACCAAAATTCTATTAAACAAGATTTTAAGCCTACAAACTTAAAGGAGAGCAATATGGATTAATTCATGGGTTTTTGAGTTTTATGGCCCCCATGTTTAGTGGTTTGGTCAATTATATACCCCGACATTTTTTTTTGCCGAGTATATATCCCGACTTTGTATGGGCAGGCCGAACGTGATCCCCTGGTCAGGTACCTGCTGACGTGGAGGGCTGCCTGGATTTGGAGCTTGGGAAGTGTTTCAAAACGACGTTGTCTTGTGCCAAAACGACGTCGTTTTAGTTTCCTAGGTGGACACGTCAAATCCAAGTGTCTATGTAAGTTCCGTATTTTACCAATCCGGTTACTTGAATGAACCTGCCCAAAACCACCCAACCCGAACTGGATAGATCCAACACTATGCCCAAATTATTTATTATTATTATTTCCTTTCTATTTTCCAAAAAACTAGCTGCTTATTTTTTTCTTTTAATGAACACTGGCTGCTTATTATAAATGAGCAATAACAAATATAATTTTATTTATTTATACTAATCTTAAGCTTCCGTTAAAGTTTTTCTTCATCTAACCATTTTTTTTCAAAAGAATAAAAAATTAAAAATGCTAAGAATCACCGAAATCCAACTGAAATCAACACAACCAAATCTGGGTTCAATCCACACAGTCAAATCCACCAAACATGAAAATAACCATGACTGCCCAATTGCAACTCCAAGTCGGCTTCTCCCGCACTAAGTAGTTACCTGTTAAATAAAGTAAATTGTGAGTTCTTGCCAAGGTTTTGCCTATGTTAAATAAAGTAATAAACCATGTCTTGTTTATTAGGTAGGAGTGGCTAAATATGTTGTTTACGTGTGTGAAGATTTTGGATTAAATAAAATGTTTGTTTCTTTTGAGTTATTTCTTTGGTTTCTACACCATTCTTGTTATTTCCATTCTCTTGAGTAGATGAACTCAGCACTAATATTCATTTTTCTGCTATGTGATCAGTTTTTAGTTAATTACACTTTCTTGCTGCAAGCTTTGCTATGCCATATAACAAAGTTGGTGTTTTCTCCTACTTTATATATTGGGTCATGCTCATGGGGCTTGATTATGACCTGCTAGGATTTTAGAGTGATTAAGATAAGGAGGAGGATAGATTTAATGAAAAGAAATAAAAATAAACCTCGGATGCTAGAAGCAGCACTAAACAAAAGAAATTTCAGTTTATGCGTACGTAACCTAATTCAGAAATGATTAAGGATTTTCCTAAAACAAAAAAAAGAAATGATTAAGGATGAACATAGAAATGGAGAATCATAGCAATTAATTAGTCAGCATGGTTATATTTTAATAGAAGCAGCACTCTTAATTACCTACACAAATTTTGTCAAGAAAAAGTTAACTACTCAAATTAATACCAAAATATATTTGGGTTTATATTGTCTTGTTTAATTTTCCTTCAGCCTTGAGGGTAGAGATCAAACAAGATCATGCTGGGACTCCATATATATAATTAAAACATGAATTTTCTTACTTAATTTCCTATCATTTTTTGATAATATTATTACATCAACAAGAAAAAGAGATGCAACTTCATTATTAACCATTTCATTTCTAATATATATATATTTGCATGTATAGGGATCGATGTTTCATTGATAAACAGAACTATCAACTTTAGTCCCTATTTCCAAAGAATCATAGTCTGGTACAAACTAGAAATAACATAATAATCTAAAGAGAAGATAATACAACAAAAGTAAAACTGACTCTGCATTGCAACTTGTAAATTGCAGCTTGGAGAATCCCAGTCACGGAAAAAGTACACACCACAAAGGAAAAGGGTCCTAACGATCCCAGTACATCTATAGCTTGCTTGTCTTGCTACTAACATGTGGATCAAAAGTGAAAAGAGAAAAATTTTATTTTGTAAGCTTCTAAACGAATTTATATACGGCAAATTAACACATTTTTGGCTTCAATATTATGAATATCATTGTCACAGTTGTTGAACCTATAAATGGGGAGGCACTCCTAACATCACATTTTCATACACAAGGAAGATATTAGTTAAACCCTAGAATAAGTTTTACCCTAATTAACACCCAAGTTGGCTTGGCAATCAAAGGGTATTAATGAAACACGTGGGTGGTAAATATAGTAATGCATATTAATTGTGCTTGAAATCTAAACGCCATGCTTTCTGATGTTGAGGGTTTTAGTTTACAAGTTCTGTAGTTAGTGCCGTATACTCACAACTACTTTACTATTTTGGTTTAAACCTTTTTTTGATTAATTAAACTAATTGAATAGCATCTATTTATAGCAATGCTATCAAACTCGAACCGGAATTTGACCCGGTCGGGTCACTGGCTCACCGGTTTCCCCGATAAATAATGGTTAAACCAGGGTTCAAATGAAAATTTATAAAGAAACTATTGATCCAAAAATCCATCCGGGTCAAGTTTAATTGGGTTCAACTGTCCGGCTGGTCCGGGTTTGACAACAGTGATTTATATAGGGTTGCTTGGGCAACAAAAAGAATCCGAGCAAACAAAAGAAAAAAGAAATAAAAAAAAGTGCGTAATCATGGAATTAAACATGGAATACACCACATTACTGAGCGAGTAACTACGGCTACTTTGGACCTTGGCAAGTATTTGGGGTTCCCTTTAGTCCATGGGCGAGTAACTACGGCTACTTTTCGCCACATTACTGAACGGGTGGAGAACAGATTAGCAGGCTGGAAAGCCAATAACCTCTCAGTTGCGGGCAGGTTGGTTCTTGCTCAATCTGTGATTCAGTCTATCCCAAGTTATTCGATGCAGGTTGTGCCTTTGCCGGTTGGAATTTGTGATAAGGTTGATCAGGCTGCTCGAGGTTTCCTATGGGGTTCTGTTCCCACGCAGCGCAAACCGTCACTGGTTGCTTGGGATACTATCTGTACTCCTAAGGTTGATGAGGGCTTGGGTTTGCGTAATATGCGCCAGGCTAATGAAGCATTCTTAGCTAAGTTAGCTTGGGGAGCCAATGAACCATCCATTGAACACAAATGAAAGTAGTTCAGATGGTTTAGATTTGAAGCAATGAATAATTGAACATGCTTTCACGTCATTATTTCATGCTCTGTCCTTACACTAGTGCCTCCTTAGTTCTTACATCTCTTGTACAGGACAGGGAAAGACCTCTTGCAATCATGGCCCGTGGTGTTATCAATAGTACTTTCCTGATATGAACCCACTAGTACAGCGCAGCACCAGCGCCCAACAGTGATTTCCTCCACTCACAAGACTCAAACTCGAGATCTTACTTGAGTGTTTGTGATGGGGACTTAAATCGCTTATGCATTTGGTTGGACTCCATAGAATGTTCTCCCCAGATACAGACCTCCCTCCTAGCTTGCTTCTGTTTTGTCCTGTGTATCTTGAAAGTGGAGCACTGTGGCAAGAAACTCCATGCTATTGCAAGATAACCGGCTGCTCAAACAATCACTTGACAACCTGGGGCACAACGCTCCCTCTTGTATCCGCTAAATCATAGTTGGATTGCTGCTAGGACAACTGGAGAAGCCATAGCTATTGATAGGAATCTACATGTGAACTTCAACAATCAACAACCACATGAAAAGAAGTCTAGAAACAAAGTCAGAATCTCCAAAATGTTAGAGCATTTCTAATGTAGATGTTTAACCTGCTGGATAATAGCATTTATGTATCATCTCCTATATGGCTTTAACTCGTAATTCTGGAACTCCGAACCAAATGTTATTGACTCTTCTTCAAGTTTTTTCTTCAACCTTCTCCATGTTTTCAACATATCAGATTGTATCAACCCTTTGTAGAGTGTTTCAAATGTAACTTTTTGAGGCAATAACCCTTTTTCTATCATCTCCACAAACAACTGACAAGCTTCTTTGCGCTTCTTTTTCTGACATAACCCATGAATTAAAAATGTGTACGAATCTAAATCCGGGCCCGAAGCACTCCCTTTCACATCATTACATATCTCGGTCACAACATCCATGCGATTCAATGTCATAAACATCGCCAAGAATATATTATAGGTGTGCAAACTAGGGACACAAACACAACCATCCCTCATCTTCCTATACAAATTCAAGGCACCCTCTGCATCCTTCCGGCACCTGTAATCCTTAAAGAAGCAATTATATGTAGCTGCATTAGGACTAACCCCAGTCCTCTCCATCTCCCCAAGCAGCTCCTCTGCATCCTCCATCCTCCAGCGAGAACAAAGACATTTCACTACCGAGGTATAAGTAGCCACAGTAGGAGAAATCCCCTTCTCCTTCATCAACTTCAGCTTATCCAGAGTCAACTCAGGCTTATGCGCCCGGCTATACACATGAAGCACAATCGAAAAGCTAGTAACATCGGGCTCAATTCCCCTCTCGCGCATTTCATCAAACACTTCCTCTGCCCAAATTTATTGTCCTCTCAAACCTACCCTCCGGGTGCAAACTCGCCTTCCCACAAATCCCATTAAGCAAAACATTGTAAGTAACCACATTAGCCTCAAGACTCTTCTCCCGCAAGAACCTCTTTGCCATGTCAATACGCCCAATCTTGCAATACCCATATATCAAAACAGTGTACATTTGCACAGTAGGGCTAAATTTATACTTACTCTCGTTGAAAATCTCAATGGCCACTTTCACAGAACCATATTTACACAGAGGATCGAGCAGGTAACAGAAATGGGTGACGCGGTCTTTGCGCTCGAAATCTCGTCCCAGTTCAAGAACTGGAAGTCCCGTGGGTTCGGTCGCAAGCGAGCTGCCCTGACGCTGTCCCTCGAAAACAAGCTCTTCTTCGGGCCCATGAACCAGGGAATCGCCGAAGCCTACGACGACATTGTCCCCAGGGCACGGTTCAGGTCCGAGGATGGGGTTTTGCAGGTGGGTTTTATGAGGGAAGAGCGGTGCATGAGCGTTTTGGAGAGGTTTGAGCTGGTGAGAGAATGGGTTATGCCCGGGAGGAGCAGAGCAGGGTGGAATTCTGGATATGGGCGGGTGAGGAGCGGTAGAAGCTGGAAGTGAGGTTTGAAGACATCCTTGCGGCTGCTGGGTGGCGGTTGGATGGAGGAGGAGGAGGGGGAGGGCGTCCTCTAAATGCTATCCTGTTGAAAGTATGCTTCTTGGGTCGAGGTTTTCGTCTCTGTTTACCTGGTCGAGGTGTCTGTCCAGGTTTTTGCATGCATGAATTCAGGGGGAATAATAGGTGAAAGAAGTGACTTCTTGTGTCTGAAATCTGGATAGTTATTTAGTGTGAGCAGCATTGGCTCTTTCTTATGAATCACTTAATTGGCTAAACATTCATGCATTTACGCGGGAATCATTTGGGAGGCTAAGTTGTGTGACATATTAGTGGCAAAGTTAACTTGCTTACATGGTTTCATTACCTTAAGATGCATGCTTTGTGATTTTTTTCAGCTCAGGTATGGACCGAGGATCTACCAAACGATTTCTGGGCCGGATGTACAATTTCTGCAAGGAAAATTTTAATTTTGCATGGGTTCGTAACAACAGACTTTTTTGTTGGGTAACTGAAGAAGGATCGGTGCCTTGCGACATTTTAAAAATGTTTCCAAATCAACAGGAAAGCAATGCTGGGCTAATTTTGAAGGACGGGAAAGAATTCTGCTCTGGATCTGACATTGTTCCACTACCGAAATCTGTACCAGATTCTGATTTAGCGTATGAGGTCCGCCTGCGACAGGGGGACGAGAGATGCAGCCATGCATAGGTTGATATCTTGGTTAGAGGATATTGAGTAGAGTCTCTGAATCTTGGACTTAAGGTTTCCCAAGGGGCTTCAGGTATCATGCCAAAAGGATATTTTCTCCCCTGAACAAACTTTTAATAATAAGTTGGCCTTGAGAGACGCACTGGGATACTTTTTTTCGATACTAATCGTGTTTATAAAATCAAAGGAACAAAAAAGAGTACAATGCAGAGATATACAGTCCCAAAAAGAAGTCCCTACCCTCGGTCGCAGCCGAGGTATTGTTTGGGAAAGACGATTTGATCTACTCTATTGTGAAAAAGTCACTAAGACGATTAGCGTATGAGGTCCTATTCCAGCTGAACTCGCTTGTTCACACTCAAAAAATTACTCTCGCTAACTCAAAATAAGAAGGAAGAGGAGTTTTAGAGGTCATGAACGTATCAGAGTAATCATCAGACAGACCATCAAGTATTTGTATGACTACTCATCCTCACTAAGACCACGTCGTATGGGACTCAAAATTAATCGCCAGCTAAACCTCTAACATACTGAAGATAGGAAGACATGTCCCTAGACTCTTTCTTGGCTTGAACAAAAGCAGAACGATATTCTAAATAACGAGCATGCATATGATCATTGGAAAAGGGTTCTATTGCTAACCATGCCTCTCGTGCGGTAGGAAAAACTCCCGGTCGAATAACATGCTTTTTCCCGGTCGAATAACATGCTTAAATGTGCCTGCACTAACAGTGGCATAAATACACAATGGTACTATCAACTTGATTCCAAAGGGAGTAGGCAGGATTCGGTGTGGCCGGAGTTTCAGGATCAGCAGGGGGAAGAAAAGCAGGAGGACAAATAGATGATTCATCAACATGATCCAGTTCCTGATGAGACTGGAAAACGGTACACAGAAGACTCTGCCAAACCAGGAAGTTAGAAAAAGTCTAAACATATCATAATCCTATCCCTTATCAATGCAGTCCAAAATGTTTTGCAGCATCGAATGCTTTCTTTAGCCTAATCTAGTCTTAAGATATCATAACCTTCCATGGGTTAGAATAGAAAACATGGTACAGGAATATCAGAAATACATAAGTCTATGTTGGACTTTGCCGACCGATTCCCCGCTCCTGCATTTATATAGCAAATACTAGGACAGCTTTCCAATCAAAAACAACAAAGTTTTCTACCTATTGTGCTTTAAAAATAAGGAGGACGAACAAGACAAATACAAGAAACGAAAAGAAAATTAAACAAACAAAAGATTGCTTGACCTGCGAATGGCTTATTACACGCCAAAGCTTTTGTGTGTTCTCCATTACTTGTGTGAATAAGTCCAATACTATATAAAATAAAACTTCGATCATAAGAATCTATTTCTAGTCGCATAGCTTAATAATAATTCTGTAAAGTTTAACTGCTCCAATCTGACACCTGAGATAGCTAAGCAGACAGAGAAACCAACGCATCAACTTTTAAAAAATGTCATACTACTGAACCTTAAATGCATCCTCAAATTCATTGCAGGGTACAGTTAGTTTGACATTAAGGGTAGGCCTTAAGTACTGCATCCTCGCTCTCTGAACCTGGAAGCCCCCGCTGCAATGCATAACAAGTTAAACCAAAAGAAACCAAGGCTTATTCTATTTCGTCCTTGTTTCAGTTCAGAACCACAGAAAAGAAAAAGAATATCAGATTCACATGCACATACACCTACTGCAATCAGAAGGATTATGCTACTCAGAATTGCTGTCTTTGCAAGACCCTGGTTAAGCACCAGCGATCAAGCATTGAAGAAGACATTGGATTTGTAGTAATGCTTATTGTTTGTGTCCAATTTGTATTGTACTGATGTTGATTGTATCATTTTGTGCCATGTTAATTTTGTCAGTCCATGGTGAATTTGATGTTATCTGTACGAGGTCCTGATGGAGGTTGATTGAAGAATGAACAAAATCAGGATATGTGTAATAGGGAATGACTAGGAAATAATTTCATAACCTATGTGTTACTATTCTCCATCAACCACATTGCATCAAATCTGGATTGTGTTGGGGCCGTATCGGGCAAGACCAGAGCTGTTAACTTGTTATTATGCATGGATGGATGCAAAGAACAAAAGGGCAGGCTAGTGGATGTTAGGCTCTGTACAATTGAAGGAGGTCAATCCCTAGTTCCTGTGTAGTGATTTCTGATTGATTTTGATCTTTTTGTAAAGTTTGGCTGGGCCCAAATTCTAGGATCTGGTTGTTTCGTAGGTTTCAACTAAGGACAGAGGTTTTTGCGGGCCGGAGATGTCCCAGTTGCGGCCTGACTTGGTACCATCGGCCCAAGATTATGAGTAGAGAATACGAACGACAGTGGGCCAGAACACTTAGCCCGGCACCAGACGAGCCCAATAACAGCAACCCAATACTTTTCTTTTTCTTTTCGATATTACCTTCTCCTCTGCTATATACGGCATAAATTTGATGATTTTTGTTAATTTTTCTTGTTTCAATTAAAAGAGAAAAATAACAGAGTTCACAATCATATTACCAAAGCTACTACTAGGACAGTTGTCCAACAATATAGCCTACAATAATTATCAGGTGACTTGTTTGAGCTGCAAAATTTCTTTTCTAGCTTGAAACTGTGTAACAATTAAGGTTACATAATAGTAATAAAATTAATAATAGGTATGATGTACTTTCTCAGTATTAAAACGATTGATAGAGGCCTTATCAGTGAGTGTAAAATTGAAGATTTGAGGATAATTGCGAATTGTAAAACTGGGTATACTGGAATAAAAAGTCACAATTTTTATTAATGAGAAAAATTTCGTCAAAAGAAAAATTATGTGAAAACTTGAGTCTCTCATTCGTTCGTTCACTAATAATTGCACCATCTTCTACAGCAGTCCAAACCGCAATTGACAAATGGTCCTGCAATTGCTGAAACATTAAAAGCTGGACTTTGCTTGAACCGTATAGAGTAGGCCTCAACATCTCATACGTAATTGCAAGATAAGCTAATTAATCACTAAACAGACGTTAGCATTCAACACAAAAGTTTTACATATCCGGCTAATTCTTCCGTGTCCCCTCCTTCACATCTTCAAGAAACTATTTAACTTAGTAGCATCTCGTTTTACACTTGGGTTTCTCATTTTCTGCACAAAGAATTAGTATATAGGTTAGTACATATGAACTCTATGTATGTGTTTTAATTAGGTAATTGTAAATGGAAAGTGTAAGGATGGGTTAAAAGTACTACAAATCAAGTACTATATATATCGAATTCATATGACGGGTACTTCAATTTGTATAGAAATGCAAAAATTCCATCATATGTATGGATACTTTAATTTGTGTAGAAGTGCTAAAATTTCACACCTAAGAACATTAGCTCTCTTACCAATATATATATATATATATATATATATATATAAGGAAAATTGGGCTGGTGAGATTGTTTTGACTCATCCAAAGGCCTACATTCCTCTATTTCCCACTCATAAAGGCTTCTTCTCCAGAAACGTGTCGCCTGCGACACGGGGACGAGAGATGCAGCCATGCATAGGTTGATATTGTTAGAATCTTTGATCCTTTTTCCTAACAGTAAACAATTACTATGTCTAGAATTATCTAGTAGTTTTACTAGCTCAAGTGGAGTAAAAATCTTTTGTATTGCAGGGATATTTACTTAGAAGTATGTAGAAGTTTTGTGTATTTTGTGGTGTATAAGACAGCTACGTGTAAATTTTGTGGACCACAAAAAGTATATATATATACCAGTGTGTTATAGTATAATGTAAGCTTTTTGAGATACAAGTATTCCATTTTGGTTACCTGTCTTTTGTTTTTTACGGTCCTTTTTTTGTGAAAACAGAACACACCTCTGTTTTCTATTTGTTTGAACTTTTAAGTTATAACCCAACAGATATCTTGGTTAGAGGATATTGAGTAGAGTCTCTGAAACTTGGACTTTAGGATTCCCAAAGGGCTTCAGGTATCATGCCAAAAGGATATTTTCTCCCCTGAACAAACTTTTAATAATAAGTTGGCCTTGAGAGACGCACTGGGATACTTATCATCAAGCGAACAATTAATGATGTTCTTCCAAAGAGCTGACGATCTCCTAGAGAAGAAGGATGGCTCAAAATTCCCGGAATCATCCATGCATTTTGCTTTAATGAGTCTTGCCCATTCTGCTTACTGTGCTTGAAGAAATCTCCAAACCCATTTAAAACATAAGCAGTTATTTTTGACTAAGAAGGAGTCAATTCCAAGGCCACCGAAGTCTTTGGGTCTGGCGATTTTATGCCAAACGATCCAACAAATTTTTCCCTTAGCAGAACAACCACTCCATAGGAATCTTCGTTGCAGCTGCACTAGTTTTTTGTTAACTGCTGCAGGGAGCCTAAACATGGACATAAAGTAAAGAGGCAGGGAGGAAAGGATGGATTTTATCATAAAGACCCTACCTGCAAAGGATAAGAAGCGTGATGTCCATGAGCTTAATTAGCCTCTTTTGAAACTTCTCTATCACAGGACAAGAGCTAGCAACCTTTTTCATGTTTGCACCTAGGGGAACCCTAGATATTTAAAGGGAAGCTTATCTGGTCTACAAAGTAACAAATCTGCCAAGTGTTTCGTCTCCTCAAATATCAAATGTTACTATGCTTTAAGAAAAACACACGAATAACACCAACAAGGGCCTGTGTAATACACGAATAGAAGTGGTGGATTATAACAAGAGGAACAAGAAAAAAAAAAAAACTGCTGCCGTAATGTAGTTTCTACCAATCAGAGACGATTTTATTGAAACAAACTTATTTTTTATAAGACTTAGTGAAATAAACTTTATGGTCGGTCAATAGACAGTGGAAATTAATGGCAAAGTAGCTAGAAGCAAAACTGAAAACATGAACATGACCTCTCTTTTGTCTAGTTAAGCATGCAGGCCTTAGTTTGCGATTGATGTTCAAAAATTCCTAGGTCGATGGATGCCTGTAGAAGCATAGGGAGAGGTAAGAGCTTCTCTGTATGGTATGGCCCTCAAGCTATCGTGTCTGTCGAAGAATTTAATCTTATGTTCTTCAGCTTCATCACTTCCTTCATCAGGATTATTATTAATCAACTGTAGTACATGAATCCATCCCCTGGAATATTGTGTTAAAAGAAATCACAAAGATAGAGTTTTCCTTTGAGTAGGAAACTCATATTCAAAAGCTAAAGGATCGCCCACTCATTTAGTGTTACATCGGATTACATATTTATAGACACAATATGACACAATATGTGTACAACTAAAATCCACGTTTAGCATTTCATGTCCACAGATAAACTCTGCCTCACAAGAACTCTCGAGAATTTTCACCATACTTAAACTTCTAAAATATTCCAGACAATTCGTTGCAATAGGATCAATCTAATTCCAACATATTGAAGGATTATCTATCCAACATCTTTGGCAGATCTTGTTATGGAGTTGGGCACATAGATCGCATCGTCAAATAATCGACTACGAGTACTATATGAAACACAGTGAACCCACGAAGCCTCATTGCAGTATTCCTTCATAACCCAAACATTAAAATTTATTTGACGACGCTTTTGATGATGATCAGATGCAAAAAAACAGACACAGAGATATTCCCCAACAACTCCTATGCTATAGAATTCATAACCATAATTAAGTAGTGAAGGCTGATGATGACCGGTAGGGGTGCATCATAAAAAGTCTCCTTGGCCAAATAGAAAGCTATGATTTTTGTTAAGCCATCTTTCCCACTCTTGGATTCCCAATGAAGTGCTCCATTCAAGAAGAGACCCATTCTCCTTGCTGTAGTTAGATGTCGCAACTCTCTTGCAGGATTTTCCACCTCTTTCCAGGAACCTGCTCTCAGGGAGAAAATATCATCCGAAGTCGAATCATACCCGAAACCATGAGCATATCTCCAATCAAAACAGGACACTTGATCTGGCAATTTCCTGTATAAACCGGTGAAGGATTCCAGACAACTATCCCCCGCTCCATATTAGTAACTATCGGCCTACAGCGACTATGTTCCACGCAGACTAATCCATTGCATGATCCCACAAAGGTGCTTAGCCAAAACTTTTCAAACGGATAACTTCGCTTGGTATTTGCATGCCTAAGAGCGTCAGGATAATATGAGGATATTGCAAAACGATGAGAAGTATCA
The DNA here is from genome assembly GCA_028386065.3 of Turnera subulata. Lineage (NCBI taxonomy): Eukaryota > Viridiplantae > Streptophyta > Magnoliopsida > Malpighiales > Passifloraceae > Turnera > Turnera subulata. The sequence continues at coordinate 26,371 of JAKUCV010007318.1, forward strand.
TATTGGTAGTTAGTATGACATTGGCGTCCTAAAACTTGGGACGCCAAGGATTGTCTTCTGATGCAGTGTAGATTTGCGTCTGAACTGGTGGAAGTCTACACTGACTAGCAAAGAGGTTGGAGACTGATCTGAATCGATGAATGGATTTGTTGGGTAACAGAGACAGTATCTCCTCCACAATTTCTGGAGGGAGACGATAATTATAATTCATCAACAAGCAGTCTCTCGTCTCTCTTTCGTTTGTTTGATGAGCCCGACAACGACGACAGATTTCCCCTAGCAGCCATTGGATATGCGTTGCTCTGATGTTTTTTTTTTTTTTTGCAGAGAGAGATCTTATAATGTGCTTAT
>JAKUCV010007319.1:0-30272 GCA_028386065.3 Turnera subulata
TTTACTTCCACTACTTGATCAAGTGCGAAAATGAAAAGCAATCCACATAAGAGAGACAACACAACGATTTAGAGTGGTTCCCCCTAAATCTTACGAGTACATCCACTACTCAAGGCTCCCCCTTGAGATTTCAAAAATTCACTATGTGACTTCTTCCAAAGTGAAGTCTAACCTCTTACAAGCAAGCTTTTTCAAAGACTCAAGCTCAAACCTTTACAAGAGTTTTCCCAAAGCTCACTCTCTAACCTAGACTTTTTCAAAGGCTAAACCCAAACCTATACAAGAGTTTTCCAATGCTCACTCTCTAACCTATGCCCAAAGTTTTTTCAAAGACTCAAACTTCAAACCTATTCCCCTTAAGTAAAATTTTTCCAATCCTACTCAAGGTATGATTTTTAAACAATCCAATGAGTGACTCACTCTTTATTTATAAGTTTAGCTCAAGAATCTCATAATGGTGTATAAGCACAATTAGCAAGCACTAACCCAATTAGCTAAATCTTCAATTGCTTGTCTTAGATCATTTTCTAGAGGGAAATGACATATATATAATGTCCTTAAAGGCTCCCAACGGATCTATTGAGGAATGGGACAAAAGAGAGCCTTTTTCCAAAAGAGGACTTGAGATATGGTGGGAAATGACTTACAAAACTTACTGCCCAAAACACCAAATCTTCAAAATGCCTCTTTGATGCTCTTGTGCCTTTTAGAATCATTTTTTCACAGCTTGGCACTCCAATAGGACAGAAAAGCAGCCACAACATTTGATTGGTGAAAGTTTTGAGCTCCTCTCCATCATCCTCTAATGTGTATATACTTGGAAGTGTACCTTCCTTTTCTAACTCATAAGGGGCTTATTTACTTGTTTTGACCCTCCATAAAGGAAAAGAAAATGTCCATAAACCTCTTGCTTTTTGGTCATGAAGCTTCTAAAAATTTTGGTTTCTAAGGAGATAAAAGTAGAAGAAGAGAGTTAGAACAAAAGCAAGCAAAGAAGACAACAAAACAAAAGATAGTAGTTAGGGGCTTCTTTATTTTAGGCAATACTGTCTTTGAATAAAAAAAGGCTAGTCATCCTCCTATTTCTTTTTCAAAACGATGACATATCAATAAATGAAAAAAAAGACTTCACAATGGGCTTTTATCCAACACGTCAGCCAACATTAGATTTGACCATGACCCAAAAAATACAAGAACTTAGCAAGCTGAACACTAGCCCATAAAAGTTGGTCTTTAAAGGAAATAGAGACTTAAAACCAGTAACATATAGACTATATTCTTTCTATCTGTCACGTTGGAACCAATTTTAAAAACAAGGTAACAGAAAAACTGAGTTAGACATTTCTATTTGGCAATCAACAAAAAGCATTAATCTAAAGTTAAGAATATAAACCAACATTCTCCCCTTTTTTTTGTTGATGTCATGTCAAATATGGACATTTCAAAAGAAAAAATAATACCCAGCTGCCCCTTTCAAAAAGCTTAAATGCCAACAAGTTAGAAGAGACGAGAATTAAAAAACACAAGACATCATGAACAAATGCCCATGCAAACCAGAAATAAATGTCCAACCTTTCTCCCCCTTTGACAACAGCAAAAACAAAAATGAGTCATTAACCAAGAGTAAGACACATGGAGAGGATAGGATAACTCAATGGGGAAATATATACAAAAACCAGACACATAAAAGTAATCAACCAAACACAAAGGGCGCAGGCACACATCCAAATGTGTGCAGAAAAGAAATTAGAGCAAATGATAAGCATAATCAAACATTCAAATACAAAATGTTGTCCGAGTAGATAGTCAAAAGTAGGACTATCTACTTATACTACTCCTTTGTACATAGCCAAAAATGACAATCCAAAATCCTAAATGACAGAGATAAAATGTTAGATCAAAGTAATAAAGAATCCTAAGCATAGTAACATAAGCTAGCATATATATGTGAAAAGAGATAGTGAGCTCAAAGTGGTAATAGGCATAAAAATTCACGGTTGAAAGCAAAAAGAATGTCCTTGTTTTTTTTTTTGGTAAAGAAAAGAAAAAATAAGAATACAAAGGACAATGTGTAACAATCCCCTTGGGTATAAAAAATTAGCAGAAAGGGAGTCTGGACGATGTAACTCAAATTCCACTGAATAGAAGTGGCAGAATGGGGGTCTAGACAATGCAACTCAAAAGAAATTTTTTTTCCACCCAACAAACTCATTTCCAATCAATCCAAGGTAGAGATGCTTAAAGATCCTTTTCCAACTTCTTCTCCATCATTGCTCATGAATGATATGCATAAATGTAATATGCACCAAACAATTAAATAAGAATCAAAAACACCATTAAAAGGATACAAAATGTTCCAATCAATAAAGAATGAGCATCTTATGCCTTCAATCACCACTCATCCTTGATTTCTTACAAAAATGAATCAAGTTTTTGGTACCTATTTTATCTTCAGTCCATTGGGATTAGTTATAGTATCTTTTGGTACCCAAACATACTTAATATGACAATTCCTTTGTCTAAGTATGCAAGTACGAGTACCATGGCCATACTTTCCACAAAAGTAACATGTGATTGAAGGAATATAAGATAGTTCACATCTAGCAAAAATTATCATAACCATGGACTCTAGCAATGTAAGATTGTTGCCTATCACCATAGGTATAATCCTTAGAATTATAAAAAAGATGGTTTAGCTCTATATGCTTGTGCTCTAGAATTGTGACCATATGATCTTGCATTGTGAGCAAATGATCTAGCATAGTGAACATGTGATCTAGCACCATCAACATATGATCTGTCATTACAAGCATATGATCTCCTATCATGAGTATATGGTCTAGCATAACTTCTCCTTCTATATGCTTGTGATCTACCATGTTGAGCATATGATTTTGTGTAATGAGCATGTGTTTTAGCATCATGACCATATGGTTTAGCATGTTCATATGATGTAGCATTACAAGAAGATGTGGCACCATATTCATATGTCTTAGCATTAAGCACAAAAGGTTTAGCATTATATGACACATTAGATGCACCTAATCCCGCTTTTTACATTGAGCTTCTTTGTTGTCCTAGAAGAAGACTAAGACCACCTCTTCCATTAGTGAATTTTTTTAAAGTTTTCTTCAAATCAACAACTTGAGATTTAAGAGAATCATTCTCTTTTGCAACATGTCACAAGCACATACATTAGATGATATTTTCTCATTAAGCTCACTGTAGGAAGTAGTGATAGCACTCTTATCATCTTCAAGAACTTCAAGTTGTTTCTTATAAGCAATATTCTTTTCCAAGGACTTTTCAAGCTCATCATGCAAATTAATGAAAGCATCATGCAACTCATCAAAGGTAAAGTCATCAGAAGAATCCATTACCTCATCATTTTCAAGTGCCATGAAGCAAAAGGTTGCAACCTCATTATCATCCGAGACACTTGAAGAGGTATCATCATCATCCCATGTTGCCAAGACTTTCTTTCCTTTGCTCTTGAGAGAATCATGCCTTGATCTCTTCTTGTAAGGGCAATCGGTTTTGATGTGTCCGGGCTTGTGGCACTCAAAGCAAACAATAGACTATCCTCCTATCTCACCATGCTTGGAATTGTTCAAGTTCTTCATCTCTTTTTGTAGCTTTTTCATCTTGAGAAACTTCATAAAATTTCTTATGATGAGAGCCATATGTTCATCTTTGTCACTTGAATCTTCACTTGACTCTTGCATCTTCAAGGCAAGATCTTGTTTCTTCTTCTCTTTGCCTTCAAACTTCATTCCATAGGCAATTAAGGAGTCAATTAGCTCATTGTAGGTCAAGACATTAAGATCTTTGGCCTCTTCTATTGCCGTGACTTTAGCTTCCTACTCTTTACTCAAAGACCTCAATACTTTAGTAACCTTCTCGTTACCACTAATGACCTTACCAAGGCTCATAAGGTTATTTCATAGAGTATAAAACCTAGTACTCATGTCACTTATGGACTCATTGGGCATCATTGCAAAGAGCTCATAATCTCTCATTAGCCTATTAGTCTTAGACTCTTTGACTTGATTAGTTCTCTCATGAATAGTACATAAAAGTTTCCAAATCTCATGAGCACTCTTACAAGTCCTAATTCTCTTAAACTCCTCTTTTAATTAAGCCACACAACAAGCAATTTTTAGCCAAGACATCAAGAGCATCTTTCTTTTTCTCATTCTCACTCCAATCACACAAGGGCTTAGGTGGCCTATTCTAACCACTCTCAACTATCTCCCAAGTTTCTGAACCTTGGCCCTTTAGAAATATTTGCATCTGAACTTTTCAATAATCAAAATTCACACCATCAAAGTGGATGTTATAACCCTCAAAAGCCATGATCATTACTCTTGGAGGTTAATCCAAAACAAAGAGACCTAGGTTCCGCTACCAATTGTAGGACCAAAGCTAGCTAAAAAGGGGGGGGGGGGGTTGAATTAGCTAACAAGAGAAGAACAATAAATTTTATAACTCTATTCGTGCCAAACTACAGCTAAGAGAAGGTTGTATTTTGTAACTGAAATCGCACCAAAATCTGCAAAAAGAAATGAATGATCAAGTGCGAAAATGAAAAACAATTTACGCAAGAGAGACAACACAAAAATTTAGAGTGGTTCTCTCAAAATCCTATGGGTACATCCACTACTCAAGGCTCCCCCTTGAGATTTCAAAAATTCACTATGTGACTTCTTCCAAGGTGAAGTCCAACCTCTTGCATGCAAACTTTTTCAAAGGCTCAAGCTCAAAACTTTACAAGAGTTTTCCCAAAGCTCACTCTCTAACCTAGATTTTTTCAAAGGCTAAACCCAAATCTATACAAGAGTTTTTCAAGGCTCACTCTCTAACCTATACCCAAAGCTTTTTCAAAGGCTCAAGCTTCAAACCTATTCTCTTTAAGTAAAATTTCCCCAATCCTACTCAAGGTATGATTTTCAAACAACCCAAAGAGTGACTCACTCTTTGTTTACAAGTTTAGCTCAAGAATCTCACAAAGGTGTATAAGCACAATTAACAAGCTCTAACCCAATTAGCCAAATCTTCAATTGCTTGCCTTAAATTATTTTTCTAGAGGGAAATGACATATATATAGTGTCTTTAAAGGCTCCCAAAGGATCTATTAAGGAATGGGATAAAAAAGAGCTTTTTTCCAAAAGAGGGCTTGAGATATGGTGGGAAATGACTTGCAAAACTTACTGCCCAAAATACCAAATCTTCAAAATGCCTCTTTAATGCTCTTGTGCCTTCTAAAATTCTTTTTTCACAGCTTGGCACTCCAATAGGACAGAAAAACGGCCACAACATTTGATTGGTGGAAGTTTTGAGCTCCTCTCCATTCTCCTCTAATGTGTATACACTTGGAAGTGTACCTTTTTTTTCTAACCCATAAGGGGGTTGTTTACTTGTCTTGACTCTCCATAAAGGACAAGAAAATGTCCATAAACCTCTAGCTTTTTGGTCATGAAGCTTCTGAAAATTTTGATTTCTAAGGAGATAAGGTAGAGGATGAGAGCTAGAACAAAACCAAGCAAAGAAGACAACAAAACAAAAGATAGTCGTAGGGGCTTCTTTATTTTACGCAATACTATCTTTGAATAAAAAAAAGGCTGGTCATCCTCCTTTTTCTTTGTCAAAACAACGACATAAGTGTTTTATTGTGGGAAGTAAGATTCCTCCTTGTTGAGTTTGTGTTTTGAGTTAAGAGTTTCAAGGATCAATAAGTGAAAAAAAGACTTCATAATGGGCCTTTATCTAACACGTCAGCCCAACATTAGATTTGACCATATGATCCAAAAAGTACAAGAACTTAGCAAGCTGAACACTAGCCCATAAAAATTGGTCTTTAAAGGAAATAGAGACCTAAGCCCAGTAACATATAGACCATATTATTTCTATCTGTCATGTTGGAACCATATATATTAATTATTATTTTCAATGAATACACACTTGACACTTTACCTCTTCGTATAGACACAATAAAAACTCCAATTATTTGGTTCAAAAACCAAAATGAATAATAAATATATGTAACTCAATGTATAGAATATGTATACTTTATTTATTACATTTAGAGATTAGAACTAATTATAAATGTATTAAATTTGTACAATGCATTTGGACTCTTTGCATTTATACGAAGTATACATAGAATAAAAACTCCAATTATTTGGTTTGAAAACCGAAATGAGTAATAAATATATATAACCCACTTCATAATAAAAACTCCAATTATTTGGTTTGAAAACCGAAATGAGTAATAAATATATATAACCCACTTCATAAAATTACTTATAGTTTATTTATTATATCTATAAATCAAAAATATTTATATACAATGTATATGGACTCTTTACACAACTTACTTATTATGTTTAAAGAATGCACAAGATAAAATAGAAATATTTTATTTTTAGAAATTTAATAATATAAATTTTTTAAAAAATTTTAAGAAATATAAACTTTTTAGTAAAAGAGGTGAAAGTTATGGACATGAAGGTATTTATACAAGTGAATGAAAAAAAGGTAAAAATAATAATAGACAATTATAAAAATTATATAAGTAAATAACTTGAATATATACTTGTAAATTGACATAAGGAATCAAAAACAATAAAATTTACTAGAAAAAAGGGAAAAATGGATAGTGATTTATACAAATAAATTAAGAAAATAGTTGGCAAACAAATACGATCCAAACAAATAATACAATAAAATCGACCCAATTGTGTTAGGAAAAAGTTCATAAATCAAAAACCTATAGTAAATAGAACTTCCTCGTGTGAATACACAGGGAGAGTACTAGTTCTTTTTTAAATATCTATATCTATACTTACTATATATAAAAGCATGAATTCAATAAAAATGAGCACCGAAATTAAAAGACAAAAATACCCTTACTTAATATTAATATAACAAATAATGAATGGTGTTTCATGCACTGATGAATGAAATGTAGCCTTCAATAATAATTCTTTTATATAAAATTTCATCATAATACTCATCTAAAATCATGCAAAATTAAATAAATAATTATTTAAGAAAAAAATTAGAATACTCGAAGAACGAAGAATAATGACAAAGATACTTATAATGAACAACGTAATCACTAAAAGATTACAAAAAATAATTATGTAAAAATATAAAAAATCTACATGAAAAGAAGAATATACCAAAGAGTAGGTAATATAATATAATCTCACTATAATATAATATTGAAATGTTTTAGTTATATTATAACAACGACTAAAGATTACGAAAAATAATTATATAAAAATATAAAAATCTATGTAAAATAAGGATATACCGGTGAATAGGTAACATAATATAATCTTACTATAATATAATATTATAATACTTTAATCAATAAAATAAGTATATTTTATTTGTAATATATAAAAATTGGAAGAGAAGAACTAGAGGATCAAAATATTTTAAAAAGTATGTCTCATTAACTAAAACATTTTAACTTCTAATAAATTCTTTGCAGAAAAAGATAAAGTTACAAATTGAAAGATAAAATTATAGAAAATAATTATAAATTTTTTTAACATAATACAAAGGACGAAATACTCGTAAAGTATGATATAAATGTAATATATAAAAATCAAAAGAGAAGAATTGGAGGATTCAAATATTTTAAAAATTATTTCCATGAACTCAAAAAAATACAAGAGAAATTGTAAAACGACAAATGTCCCTACTTAATATTAATGTAACAAATTGTAACAGCCCGGGTAAAAATTTGGATTTTTACCGGGATTGTAAAAGTCATTATATAGTGATTTACTGAATGAATTAATCTTGGGTAATTAATTCAAGGTAAATCGGGCGTCGTTTTTCGAAACCGAGTCTTTTCCCGCGCTCGAGATTTTTCCGTGGATTTTACGGACCAAAGTTGGTATTTTTCGGGTCCTGGAATCCTCAGAAAAATCACACCGGAAAATAACTAAGGGGGTATCAGTTATTTTCTGGTCCGGACCAGACAAGCTGCATTATTAAACGTTCACAGGTTGAACAGTTCATTCACAGGCTTTTAAAAAGAAAATCAGGCAGAAGAAGGGGGAAGGAAGAGGAGAGGAAGAGACAAAAAAAGAAGAAGAGAGAAAAAAAGAAAGAGAGGGAGAAAAAAATGAAAGAAGAAAAAAAGAGAGAAGAGGAAAATCAGGAAAGGAAAAAAAAAGAAGAAAAGAGAAAGAAATAAAAAAAGAAAAATAGAAATGGAAAAAAAAAGGGGACCGGCAGCCTGCCACCACCACCATCCCCTTCCCTTCTCCCCCATGCCGAGCCTGCCTCGCTCGCCACCCGACGCCGCCGGCCAGGTCTCTTCCTCACCCGCCTACGCATCGTCAACCGCAGCCGACGCGACGACCGAGCAGACCGCCTCGCTCCTCCTCCTTCGCGATCACCGACGACGCGTCTCCTCCTCGCCGACGCTGCAGGACGCGAAGCCACCACCGCACACGACGCCGCCGCGTCTCGCCCCGTCAGTAGTGCCGCCGTCGCCTCGTGTTGTTGTGCCGCCTCGTCCAGCGCCGAGCCTGCCACGGTAAGCAGCCGCGCCTGGGGTGGAAGAAGATCCACAGTGGACCATGGTCTGCTGGATCCAAGGCAATGGGCTCGGACTTGGGCCTGTTGTCTTGGAATTGTGGGCCTGGCTCTAATGAGTTTAAGTTGAGACTCTTGGGCTTGGTCTGTTTCATTTAATTCAGCCCAGTCCGACTTTTATTATTAAAAAAAAAACACATACATATATATTTACTAAATTGCTGGTATTTAATTCCAGGAAAAAAAGATATATATACTTATATTTTGGAAAATATGGTAAGTTTAACTATGGTTTTGGAAAAGAATATATATAAATATATATTGGTTAATTTTGGAAAAAAATTAAATAACTATATTCTATTTTGAAAATTATTAATATGTTTTATACCATGATATATATATTCTGGTAAATTATATATAAGTTATTATTTTTCTAGAAAATTATGGAATTACCTTTGGAAAAATATATATGGTATATATAATTTATATTTCCAAAACAAAGAATTATGTTGATATTAATATGGTTTAGAAATGTATTTTACCTTTGGAAAATATATATATGTATATTTATAAATTCGTATTTATTTTCAGAAAATAATTTTGTATGATTAATTTTTCTGAAAATATGGTTCTCTAGAGATAATAATATTTGGTAATCATATTTTGGCAAGTAATATATTTTATGGAAATAAATTTTGGAAAAAAATACATATATATGATATAATTTCTAGGAAAATTATATTGTTATTATTTTGGAAGACAAAGTATAATTATTCTATAAAAAAATATTTAAAGGAAAGTTTAATTAAAGTATGGTACCGAAATTATATTCGGATATACGTACGGTATGATATTTTCGGTAAAAGATGATAATAAAGGATATGAACCGGGATGGGTTTATTTCACAGTATTGGCATCATGGCATACTCTTATGTACATCTTATGTGGGTACATAATGTTTTGTTGTATAGGTGTTGATATCGGGCAGTTCCCCGAGGAACCGGCTTCGGACCGGTCATTGTCTTCTTAGTTGAGTAATCGGCCAAGGTGAGGATGGATTTCCTTCAATATGTGCCTATATTACTCGGTTGTTGTGTTTGATGGTTGTTGCACTATTGAGTGTTGCATTTGTTGTGGTTTGTTTTGGGATATTTATCCCAGTGCTTTGGTTGAGTTTTGGGATGTTTATCCCCGTGCATTGAGTTTTGGATATTTATTTTCGTGTCTTTGGGCTTAAGAATAATGGATTAATTAATAATTTGTGGTAAGGATGTCGATCCTCGGTTTTGGATGGGATGTCTATCCCAGTATTTTGGTTAGGGATGTTGATCCCTATGATTTGGTTTTGAATGATGATAATATAATTGTCACGTGGTAAGTAGTGGTAGGACTCGATGGTTTAAGACTATTTTGTGGTGGCCATGACCTAGGTTACTTGTGATAAGCATGTCTATGCTTGGGATGTCTATCCCGTGATTATGTTTGGGATGTCTATCCCTGGGTTACTATTTTTGGGATGTCGATCCCTGGGCTCTGTTGGATTTGGTCTGGCACCCGAAATATGTTGAGAACCAGGTCTGACCCCTAACTTATCCGTGACGGGGCCCGAAAAGATAAAATTGGAATTGGATTTTTATTTGAGTCTTTTTGGTCTTGGACTAGTTTTGGGTCTTGTCTTTTGGATTGGTGTGTTTTGGCGATTTTTGCCTGTTTTCGGCCTTGAGTAATTAATAGTGTTGCATATTGATCGTCTATCCATGGTTGTGAGCACTTCGGACTCACCCCTCACCTGCGGGCTTTCATCCTGTAGGTTGAGTTATTTGTGGTTCAGGTTTGATGCATTCCAGACAGGCTGCGGCGTTATCCCTTGGACGGGACTCGGATCCATAGTTTGCATCAGTGTCGCATACAGTTTCTTTGTGAGTTATTAAGTCTTCCGCTGTGCTATTTATTGTTATTGTTGGGGCTATGGGCCGGTTGTGACGTTATTGATGTTTATAATTTGTGTAACAGCCCAAGGTAAAAATTTTACCTTGACTGTTTAAGTTAATTTACAGTAATTTACTATTGATTTTAATCTTGGGTAATTAAATTATGGTAAATCGAGCATCGGATTCCAAAACCAAGCCTTGTTCCACGTTCAGGATTTTTCTACGGATTTTACGGACCAAAGTTGGAATTTTTCGGGTCCAGGAATCTTCAGAAAAGCCGGGTTTATCCTCGAGTTAACGGACCAGAAAAAAATATAAGTGGGTATATCGGATATTTTCTGGTCCAGACAGTGCACAGTATATCAGCATAGTGAAGATGCCTTTTACTGTGAAGTCTGTGATTTGTTTCCTGTGGGGATGTGAAGCTTTGTCTCCTCCTGTGATGCCCGTGATACACCTCGTTAAAGCCTGCCTCTCCCCTACTTTCTTCCTTACGCACATCTTCCATCTTCTGCACATCACTGTTTTCCTACAACACCTCTGCCTAGCTTCAACCCTTGAACCAGAAAAGGAAAAAAAAAAACAAACACACCACACACCCACGGCCACGTCATCGCCACCATCTTCTTCCCCTCCCTCTTTCTTTTCTTTTTCGTTTTCTTCCTCCCCGAGCCACCCACACCCGACCGAGCCACCTGCAACCGCCACCAAACCTCACGCACCTTCCTTCTCCCTCTCCCTTCCATCGCAACCGGTCGTCGCTGCCTTCACCCCGAGCGCGACGACCAGCAAGACGACCCGAACGGAGCCGCCCGTCCCTCGCTCCTCCTCGTCGCTGCAACCGACACAGCTGCCGCCGTCAAGCACCACCTGCGGTCGCGCCCTCCTCGTCGCACTCCCTCGCATCGCCTCGCCTCGTCCCGGTGCCGTCGCTGCTGCAGGAGTTGATAACGAGCAATTTGCTGAGGAACCGGACTTGGAATTTGTTGGACATTTCCATAATTGATAATCGGCTAAGGTGAGGATGGATAACCTTTGTTATGTCGCCAGTAATACTTGTGTGCTTTGTTGTTTGATTGAACTGCTGAAATATTCACCGTTGGTTATCGATTGCTGTGATTATTGCTGTTGTGATTGGGGGACTGTGATATTGATTCTGTGGATATTATGCTGAGTTGATGTTGAACTATTGACTGTGGATAATTGAGAAATGGAAATTGGAAATTGGAAGTTGGAATTGATATGAAATGATGATATAATTGTCAAGTGGAAAGTAGTGGTACGACCCGATGGTTTGAAAATTAATTTTGGGATGCTATGGTCGGTTACTTGGTTTGGTTTCTTGACTTGGTTGGCATGTTGATGCCTGTGGTTGGGGTATACCAAATACCCAGTGGTTCGGATATACCGAATATCCGGTTGGCATGTTGATGCCTGTGGTTGGGGTATACCGAATACCCAGTGGTTTGGATATACCAAATATCCGATTTTGGGTTGTTGAACCCGGTATGGTAAGAATGGTATGGTTCTCTTTGACCTAGCATCCGGAATTAATTGATAACCTGGTACGACCCTAGCTTATCCAGTGACGGGGGCCCAGAAGATAAAAATTGGAAATAGTATTTATTTATTCTTTTGGTCTTGGCTCAGTTTTATATGAGATATGCTGTTGCTTTGCTTGTGTTTACTTTGTTGTATTACGGTTGCCTACATATCACTGTTTATCCTTCGTCGGTGAGCACTTCGGACTCACCCCTCGCCTGCGGGGTTTCATCCCGTAGGTTAAGTTGTTTCGTAGTTCAGGTATGACGTTCGATGGCTGCTGCATTCTTCTCCACCTGACTCCGGATCCATACCTCCGCTGCATGTGCATAAAGTCTTCCGCTGCTGTTCTGTTGCATATGATGCTGTATTATAATTCCGCTGTTGTGTGATATATGATGCTGTGTTGTTGCTTTCCTGTGATGCTTATATTACTGATGATACTATCTGCTGCTGCTGTTGAGCACCGTGTTTGGGTTGAATAATGGTCCCCGAGTATGGGTGACAGTTGTATTTTATAGTTTGCTGATGTATAATACTTGCACGATGTACTATCTGTTCTATCCATATGAATAGTTTCGGCACGTGTTTACTGTGTATGGTAAATACGGGTCGGGGCGCTTCAGTTTGGTAGCGGAGCAGGCAGTAGGTCATTAGGGACATGACTGTGAATGCATGGTTGCTTGTTTGTGCATAAGATCTGTCATGATATGATATGCATTCATACATTCTCATATAGGTACGAATGGATCCAGTTGGAGGGAATCAGCATGCTGGAGTTCACCTAGATGACGATCAGGTATCGGTAGATCAACCGCAGCAAGTTGCGGGAGGTCCGGAACACCCTGCGAATGTCCCTTTGGGAGACCCTACGCAGATGTTAAACGTGGTAACCCAGATTCTGCAATAGCAAGATGCCAGTGATGCTCGTATCGCAGGTATAGAAGCTAGGGAATAGGAAAACCAGGGACCCGTTGAGGATCCAGTGTATATGAAGCAGGAGAAGCTTGGGGCTTAGGTTTTCACTAGTGTCACTACACTACAGGATGCTGATCGGTGGCTCAGACAGATAAACAGGGTTATGCTGAGGCTGACATGCAGGAATGACAGGTGGGCCAGATACGCCGCTGCCATGTTCCGGGGAGATGCCGTTGATTGGTGGGAGTCTACCACCAAGGATTTACCGACACCTATCACTATGCCGTGGAACCAGTTCATGGAGATGTTCCGAAGGAAGTTTGTTTCTGAGGCATACCAGGATCAGCTGAGACGCGAGTTTCTAGGACTGCAATAGGGACCGGATCAGACTGTCAATGACTATAAGATCAATTTCAATCGCTTGTCCATCTATGCCAGTGAGTTTGTAGCTACTCCAGAGGCCAGATGTAAACGTTTCTGGGATGGTCTTCGATCTGGTATCCAGACAGTCATGGGATGCAAGGTCTATGAGACTTACCAGGACATGCTGACAGACGCCCTGAGAGCTGAGATTATTTGGCTGAATAATGAGAAAGAGCAACAGGAGATCCGCAAGAGACAAGCTGCACAGAGTTCTGGGGGACAGAACAAGAGGTTCCAGACACCTGTTAACCGATCAGGGTGTGGACAGAGCCGCTCTATGCCAGTGAGTCAAGGACGTGGATGGAACAACAATACTTACAACCGAGGCAGTTTTTGGACTCAGTCTGGAGGGACTTCATCTGGGGATACTCGCCCGAGACTTCCTCTGTCTCAGGTGAAGTGCTATGAGTGTAACGAAGTTGGGCACTACCGATATGCTTGTCCCAAGTTGGGAAGATCTGGAGGTACAGCACCTACTCAGATAGTGCTAGCTTCAGTTGTCAGTATTCCTAGTGGTTCTAGAGTTGGCAGAGGCCGAGGACGTGGAGTTGTTCCTGCTAGGACCCAGTCAGCCATGAACTAGAGTGCAGTAGTGCCGAGAGCATTTGTTATCACCGCTGATGAGGATCCAGAGAATGTCGATGTCATAGCAGGTACTTTTACAGTCTTTGGTAGTACTGCATATACTTTAATTGATCCTGGTGCTACGCATTCTTTTGTCGCGCAAAGTTTTGCAACACAACATAACTGTACGGAAGAAAATTTAACTTGTCCGATGAGGGTTAGGTTACCTGCAGGTATAGTGGTCAGGTTAACCCATGTGTGTAGAGACGTTTCTCTTTCGTACGATAATGAGGTCTTTCTTGCACGGTTGGTTGTGATGAATATGGGAGGTTTCGATATCATTCTGGGAATGGATTGGTTATCGAGGTACAGTGTTTTGGTAAACTATCGAACCAAGGAAGTGTTGTTGACTTCCGATGGTGGACGACAGGTTCTGCTGACAGGTATTGGGAGAGTTGCTATTACATGTAGTATCTCTGCTAACCAGGATGCTGGAATGAAGCCACATGGTCCAGATGCCTTGTTGACTCATGTTAAGGGCGAAGACGTTCAGACTCCAGTTTTGGGAGACATTCGAGTTGTTAGAGAGTTTCCAGAAGTGTTTCCGGAGGATTTGCCAGGATTGCCACCTGACAGGGAAGTTGAGTACACTATCGACTTGATGCCCGGAGTGACTCCTATTTCGATGGCACCGTATCGGATGGCGCCAACAGAACTTCAGGAGTTGAAGAAGTAGTTGGATGAGTTGCTTGAGAAGGGTTTCATCAGACCTAGTAAATCACCTTGGGGATCACCAGTCCTCTTTGTGAAGAAGAAGGATGGCAGTTTGCGGATGTGTGTGGACTACCGCCAGTTGAACAAAGTGACGGTGAAGAACAAGTATCCGCTTCCTAGGATTGATGATCTTTTCGATCAGTTACAGGGAGCTACCGTGTTTTCCAAGATTGATCTTCGGTCTGGATATCACCAAGTCAAGATTGCAGAGAAGGACATACCGAAGACAGCCTTCCACACTCGGTATGGTCATTTTGAGTTCACAGTGGTTCCTTTTGGCTTGACTAACGCACCTGCAGTTTTCATATGCTTGATGCACTTGGTCCTGAACGAGTTCTTGGATAAGTTCGTGGTAGTCTTCATCGACGATATTCTGATATACTCCAAGAACAGGGAAGAACATGAAGAGCACCTGAGGGTAGTACTGCAGAGGTTGCGAGAGAAAAAGTAGTATGCCAAGTTCAGCAAGTGCGAGTTCTGGCTTGAAGAGGTTGCATTCCTTGGACATGTTGTATCCGGGGATGGGATTAAGGTTGATCCTGCCAAAGTAAAAGCTGTTCTAGAGTAGGAGCCGCCCAAGATGGTATCAGAGGTTAGAAGTTTTCTTGGCCTTGCAGGATATTACCGGAGGTTCATCGAGGGTTTTTCTTTGATAGCTAGTCCTATGACCAAGCTGTTGAAGAAAGACCAAGCATTTGTTTGGAGTGAAGCCTGCCAGAAGAGTTTTGATGAACTGAAGAAGAAGTTGACATTAGCACCAGTTTTGACAGTACCTAAGCCAGGACTGGAGTACGTGTTATTTTGCGATGCTTCAGGTCTTGGTTTGGGAGCAGTTCTGATGCAAGAAGGTTGAGTGATTGCCTATGCTTCGAGACAGTTGAGGCCGCATGAGAAGAATTATCCGACACATGATCTAGAGATGGCCACAGTGATTCTTGCTTTGAAGATTTAGCGACACTACCTGTTTGGAGAGAGATGCCGGATTTTCATGGATCATAAGAGTCTCAAGTACATCATGACTCAGAAGGAGCTTAACTTGCGACAAAGAAGTTAGGTTGAGTTGCTGAATGATTATGATTGTACTATTGAGTACCACCCTGGAAAAGCTAATGTTGTAGCTGATGCTTTGAGCCGGAGACAACCAGAAGATGCTTCCACGACCTACTCGATATCCTCCCTTATCGAGTTAAGGAAGATGGGAGTTGATTTGTCAGTTGATGAGACAGGAGCTTTGTTGACACATATTGAAGTCAAGTCTAACCTAAGAGGCTGGATTGTGGAACTACAAGATGGAGATCCCGACCTGATCAAGTTGAAGGAAACAGTCCGTGGTGGAAAAGAAGATAAGTTCCACATAGCCGAGGGTAGTGCACTGATGCTGGGAAAATGTCTATGTGTACCCAGTGTTGGTGACCTACGCAGTCAGATTCTGGAAGAGGGACATATGACACCGTATGCTATGCATCTCGAGAGCACCAAGATGTATCAGAATTTGAGGAGTCATTTCTGGTGGCCGCGCATGAAGAAAGACGTAGCTGAATATGTTGCTAAGTGTATCACCTGCCAGCAAGTGAAAGCTGAGCATCAGGCTCCAGCGGGAAAGATGAGATCTTTGACAGTACCAGAATGGAAGTGGGAGATGATTACTATGGATTTTGTGGTCGGATTACCGTTGACTCGGAGACAGCATGATGCTATCTGGGTTATCGTTGACCGACATACAAAGTCAGCCCATTTTCTTCCCATTCGACAGACAAACACCTTGGATAAGTTGGCGAAGCAGTATGTTGCAGAGATTGTGAGGCTACATGGAATTCCTAAGTCCATAGTCTCAGACAGAGATCCGAGGTTCACATCACGGTTTTGGAAGAGTCTGCAAACAGCTTTGGGTACGAAACTGATTTTCAGTACCGCATTTCATCCTCAGACAGACGGACAGCCAGAGAAGACTATTCAGACACTGGAAGACATGCTAAGGGCTTGTGCTCTTAACTTCAGTGGGAGTTGGGACCAGTATTTGCCATTAGCAGAGTTTGCCTACAACAACAGTTATCATTCCAGTATTGGCATGCCACCGTTCGAAGCTCTCTACGGAAGGAAATGCCAAAGTCCAGTTTGTTGGGATGAAGAGGGTCTTCGTTTGATCGTTGGTCTAGACTTGGTTAAGCAGACAGTTGACAAGATTCAGACAGTTAAGCAGAGTATGAGAGCAGCACAGGACCGACAGAAGAGTTATGTCGATAAGCATCGTCGTGAGATGGAGTACCAGGTGGGAGAAAGAGTTTTCCTCTGATTTGCGCCTTGGAAGGGTGTAATCAGATTCGGGAAAAGAGGGAAACTGAGTCCCAGGTACATCGGACCGTATGAGATCGTAGAAAGGGTTGGACCCTTGGCGTACAGATTATCTTTGCCAGAGGAGTTGTCACGGATTCACGACGTGTTCCATGTCTCCATGTTGAGGAGGAACAGATCAGATCCGAGCCATGTGGTTACTACAGCAGATGTTGAGGTCGCAGAGGATCTTACGTATACAGAGTTGCCAGAGCAGATTCTGGCCCGAGAGGTCAGACAGTTGAGGAACAGAGTTATTCCGATGGTAAAGGTTAAATGGAGCAAGCACTCTGCGAACGATTCTACGTGGGAAGTCGAGGAGCACATGCGTTCTCAGTATCCACACTTGTTCGCAGCTTTGGAGTGAATTTTGGGGACGAAATTCTTTTAAGGTGGGTAGGCTGTAACAGCCCAGGTAAAAATTTCTGGGACTGTTTAAGTTAATTTACAGTAATTTACCATTGATTTTAATCTTGGGTAATTAAATTATGGTAAATCGAGCATCGGATTCCGAAACCGAGCCTTGTTCCACGTTCGGGATTTTTCTGCGGATTTTACGGACCAAAGTTGGAATTTTTGGGTCCAGGAATCTTCAGAAAAGCCGGGTTTATCCTCGAGTTAACGGACCAGAAAAAAAGATCGGATATTTTCTGGTCCAGACAGTGCACAGTATATCAGCATAGTGAAGATGCCTTTTACTGTGAAGTCTGTGATTTGTTTCCTGTGGGCATGTGAAGCTTTGTCTTCTCCTGTGATGCCCGTGATACACCTCGTTAAAGCCTGCCTATCCCCTGCTTTCTTCCTCACGCACATCTTCCATCTTCTGCACATCACCGTTTTCCTACAACACCTCTGCCTAGCTTCAACCCTTGAACCAGAAAAGGAAAAAAAAAAAACAAACACACCACACACCCACTGCCACGTCATCGCCACCATCTTCTTCCCCTTCCTCTTTCTTTTCTTTTTCGTTTTCTTCCTCCTCGAGCCACCCACACCCGACCGAGCCACCTACAACCGCCACCAAACCTCACGCACCTTCCTTCTCCCTCTCCCTTCCGTCACAACCGGTCGCCGCCGCCTTCACCCCGAGCGCGACGACCAGCAAGACGACCCAAACGGAGCCGCCCGTCCCTCACTCCTCCTCATCGCTGCAACCGATGCAGCCGCCGCCGTCAAGCACCACCTGCGGTCGCGCCCTCCTCGTCGCACTCCCTCGCATCGCCTCGCCTCGTCCCGGTGCTGTCTCCTCGCGCCGTCGCCGCTGCAGGAGTTGATAACGAGCAATTTGCTGAGGAACCGGACTTGGAATTTGCTGGACATTTCCATAATTGATAATCGGCTAAGGTGAGGATGGATAACATTTGTTATATTGCCTGTAATACTTGTGTGCTTTGTTGTTTGATTGAACTGCTGAAATATTCACTGTTGGTTATCGATTGCTGTGATTATTGTTGTTGTGAATGGTGGACTGTGATATTGATTCTGTGGATATTATGCTGAGTTGATGTTGAACTATTGACTGTGGATAATTGAGAAATGGAAATTGGAAATTGGAAGTTGGAATTGATATGAGATGATGATATAATTGTCATGTGGAAAGTAGTGGTACGACCCGATGGTTTGAAAATTAATTTTGGGATGCTATGGTCGGTTACTTGGTTTGGTTTCTTGACTTGGTTGGCATGTTGATGCCTGTGGTTGGGGTATACCAAATACCCAGTGGTTCGGATATACCGAATATCCGGTTGGCAAGTTGATGCCTGTGGTTGGGGTATACCGAATACCCAGTGGTTTGGATATACCAAATATCCGGTTTTGGATTGTTGAACCCGGTATGGTAAGAATGGTATGGTTCTCTTTGACCTAGCATCCGGAATTAATTGATAACCTGGTACGACCCTAGCTTATCCAGTGACGGGGGCCCAGAAGATAAAAATTGGAAATAGTATTTATTTATTCTTTTGGTCTTGGCTCAGTTTTATATGAGATATGTTGTTGCTTTGCTTGTGTTTACTTTGTTGTATTACGGTTGCCTGCATATCACTGTTTATCCTTCGTCGGTGAGCACTTCGGACTCACCCCTTGCCTGCGGGGTTTCATCCCGTAGGTTAAGTTGTTTCGTAGTTCAGGTACGACGTTCGATGGCTGCTGCATTCTTCTCCACCTGACTCCGGATCCATACCTCCGCTGCATGTGCATAAAGTCTTTCGCTGCTGTTCTGTTGCATATGATGCTGTATTATAATTCCGCTGTTGTGTGATATATGATGCTGTGTTGCTGCTTTCCTGTGATGCTTATATTACTGATGATACTATCTGCTGCTGCTGTTGAGCACCGTGTTTGGATTGAATAATGGTCCCCGAGTATGGGTGACAGTTGTATTTTATAGTTTGCTGATGTATAATACTTGAACGATGTACTGTATGTTCTATCCATATGAATAGTTTCGGCACGTGTTTACTGTGTATGGTAAATACAGGTCGGGGCGCTTCATTTTGAGCTGTTGAGCCAGAGTTACTGATATATACACTGTATGCTGGGCTTTGTTTGGTTGGGTCATCACAATTCCGGCACGTGTTTACTGTGTATGGTAAATACGGGTCGGGGCGTTTCACAAATAATTAATAATGTGTCATACACTAATGAATGATAAGTAGTCTCTTGTAATAACTCTTTTGTATAGAATTTCAACATAATATTACCCTAAAATCATGCAAAATTGATCTAAATAATTAATATAAATAGTTATAGATAAGAAAAATAAAGAAAATATATGAAAAAGAAAATTAGAATACTCGAAGAACAAAGAATAATGACAAAGATACTTATTATTAACAACGTAATGACTAAAGAATGCAAAAAATAATTATATAAAAACTCAAAAAATCTACAAGAAAAGAAGAATGCACCAAGAAGAGGTATTATAATATAATTTCGCTAAAACATAATATTATAATACTAAAAATTAATAAAAATAAGTATATTTTATATGTAATATATAAAAATTAAAAAAGAAGAACCAAAATATTCTAGAAATTACTTCTCATTAAAAATAAAAAATATTAGCTTCTATTAAGTTTTTTGCAAAAAAAATTACAAATTGAAGGTCTTAATGCACATAAAAAAAAGATAAGATTATAGAAAATAATAATAAAAGATTTTAACATTTATAAAAGAGTGTAATTTATGGAAGGATTTTGGAAGAAGAATAAAAGGATGGGGGAACGAGATAGGGAGAACTCGGGTTGCAACCCGTTTTTCATCATATCTCTTCTTTTTCTGATTTTCATTCTCATATATATAATACAAATGGAGTGGACAAAGTTTAGTTTAGTCCCTCAAAATGACATTCACTACATTTTTATCCCTCAAAATAATAAATTTATAACACTCCCACTTGAATGTCATTGTGCATTGAGTAGAATACGCTTTATGGGACAACTGCCTCATTAAAAACCTTACCAAGAAAAACCCAGTGGGATAAAAACTTGGTGAAAGAAAAAAGAGTGCAGTGCGTATTCTTCTCCCCCTCATTTTGGCCTCCATAGATTTCCTGATATCGTTGCATGCCGATCATCCTTGTCAGCTTCTGGTGATGTGTATTTTGTCTGATCATATCTTCAATTGGACAGAGTTGGCAGCATAATCTTCATAATTTTGTCGTTGGAGCGTCTATCTTGCCATCTTGCTTTTGTAGCCCCGATGATATTTCAATATCATGTGTAAAGTTGTGGTTGATGTCCGTCTCTGCTTTATGTGGACTGAATAAGGGATCTACATCTGCAAAATCAGTTTTACTCTCTTTCGGGTTTACTGGATTACACATTCGTTATTCCCCGAAGATAAGAGCAAATACATATAATGCCGATAGGCTTAAATCAAAAGCTTCAGGCTTTATGTTACAAGCAATACATATTGCACCTGGACAGGATACTCCAGGACCAGTCTAATGGCATGGTATTTGGAAACTTCTTTGGGAGTTCCAATCATAAATAAGTTTATCCATACTCAAAATGACTTAAATTATGTAAAGATCAGTTCAACTCTATTTTGTAATTTCCCGGAAATTAGTTGCTTCAGGCAACTTGGATCCTTCAGGGATCTTCATGTATATATCATGATTTATGGATCCATATTAATAAATAGGCTGTAATAGCATTCACTAGATGCATTTCAAATTCTTTTCATATAATGCCAGACTTAATAACATAATTGCATCCACCACAGGGGAGTAAATCTCCTCATAATTAAAATCAGGTCGTTCGGGTAAAACCTTGTGCAACCGTGCTTTATATCTTATTTATATTTTCCGCACAAATACCCGTTTCTACGACTAATCAATTTTACACACTCTGGTGTACGGACTACAGGTCCGAAAAATATCTCGCTTCATAAGCGAGTCTAACACAGCCTTTAATTATATCTCTTTATTTTGGCCAATCATACAACGCCTACTTTCATTAGTAGGTTCATGATCCTCATTTTTAATATTTAGCGCTATAAATTAAAATTGTATTCCGTCGACGGTTATTTCTCGTCGGTTCCATCTTATTCCTGACACTGTAATTGAGATTTCATCATACTCATTTATTTCAAGTACCTGAGTTACTTCTGGGACTTTATCAATTGTGTCAGAGAATCAACCTCTTCTGGAGAAATTTTAATTCAAACCTCTACTGGAGGTCTTATTTTCTCACTGGGGCCATCTTATCACTTTTGCTCCTTTTTCTCTATCGAGAATTTCTTTTCTTTTGAAACCGAGTATAATCTATAGATTCATTTGCATATTTACATTATTCTTCAGGAACATCAATCTTAAACAGGAGCATTTTCAGCTGGTATATAGTCACACTTAATTTAAATGTGTCTGGCAATTGCATATCAATTTTTCTGCAAATGAATCATCTTTTGAACTTCAGGTTCATACTAATTTATATGAGGATCAACATTCATATCTATTATGCATTTCAACAAACTTGATCCAGCTGCTTCTTTCTCCCCCTGATGTTGGGTATACACACATATCAAATTTATCAATAAGCAAATCTTGCTATAAATGAATCTCCAATCTTTTAGTCAATAGTCTCAATAATGTTGTGATTTGATGGAGATTACCCAACATCTATTTCCAAACTTCTTTAAGGAATAAATTAACTATGCTGTGGTGGAGCATAATATACTGTACAACCAACGGTCCGAAGATGGGAGATATTTTGTGACCAAGAACCAATGGGGAGATCTTATGATCTTATAATATCTTATTGGCTTGATGCACATTTACTGCGTATAAAATATCATAGTCATATTTCATCAATGGTCCTGCAATCAATTGTCAATATGGCCCAGATCTCTTTGGGTTTATTTTCAATGATATACATTCTCCATTGAAGAAACATACCAGCATTATCTAGACATATAGTCTAATAACATAAGTAGGGACATATACCGCAAGTGGCTTAATTATTAAATCAGTGCGCACAATGCCAACTTACGTCACTTAATAAGTTTAATTTGTAGTTATTTAATTTTTATTGGGCTAATTTTTAAAAGGCCCATGTATTAATGCGATATATTATATATTATTGCTGAAAGATTTATCGAGTAAGCATATTTTATGTTTTTTTTTATTAATTTTCGATTGGGCTATTAAAAGGCCCACTGCATTTATATTTCTCGTTTCTAATTTTATGTTTTGTTTTGGGCTCGTACAAGGCCCATCAATTTTAATTTTATGTCATTTTTTTTAAAAAATTGGGGTAATTAATAAAAGGCTTCTGATTATTTATTTAAACTCAGTTTTTATTTATGTTACTTGAATGGGCGGCCCTCAAAATTTCCGGAAGAAATTTGAATATGGGCATTACATGTTGACATGCATAATAGTCTCGAAGACTAAATGAAAGAGTCCAGCAGACTCAATAAAAGCAAAATGCAGCAAAGACCTGAAGACTTACTGCCAAAAGGCCCATTGCAATTCTTTCATTTCAGTCTTTAATTTTATTTACACTATGTTATTCTAGACCCTTATAATTTCCAGCAGAAAATTATTATGGGTATCAAATGCGGACAGGAATTAACATGATAATAGTCAGGACGACTAAATATAAGAGTCCAGCAGACTCCATAAAAGACAATACAACGAAGACTGGAAGCCTTACAGTTCCAAAGATCCTGAAGATCCTTTAAAGGAAAATTGAAAATAAAAGCTATATAACCACCAGAAGGTGGATAATATACTTGCTTACCCTGAAGGAGCAATTTATTTTATATTCAATTTATTTTATATTCAGTTTAAATTAATACGCATTGCAATTTATTTTATTTACTTTTCAGTACTTTGTAATTGTTTCTAGAATAATGCCTCAAACATTAGTATCGAAGACAATGCAAAATTGACATCTACAGGGGGAGAATTATATGTGTGGATGTCAATATAACATATTATGACATCTCGAAATGAGAAATAAGATCAACACGCTCTAGAAGAGCATAAATCCGAATATGTTCCGGAAGAATGCATGTTTTAAATATGATCTAGAAGATCGTATATTTACGCTCTGGAAGAGCATATACTCTTGAAGAGTACAGACACCCCTAGTAATAAAATGAATTATTATGGATCCTGATGAATTAACTCTGATCTATTCCCTGAAGCGAATAAAACAGTATAATTATTTGTGCCTGTGGGCGTAAATGAGATAATAAATGGAAAAGGCTCAAAGCAAACATGCATATTATTATTACATAAACGGAAACATAACTGGAGAACATTCAATGAAGAATGGTTCTCATACATATGTTTAAACAGTAATCTATCTGTTGGGTTCAACATTAACCCTGAAACTCTGAGCCTCACCATTAATGTTGACCCTAACACTGTCGTTCCAGGAGAACCACATACCACCCCTGTTGTTTTCTCCAGGTATCTCAAACCGATTCATTGGAGGAAAACGAAGTGGAATCACACCATGATTCTCTCCTGCTTGCCACAAAGTCTCTGTAATCAGTACCATGTTAGGCTTGTACTGATTCTTCAGATCCCTTAAAGTACGCACAAAGTCTTGAGACCTTCTTGCTATACCCCTGCAATTCCACAATAAAAGTCGTACCTTAGGCCATGTAGGTGGTAACCCAGTCACACTTGGGATGCTCCGAGCCATCATGGAAACCTGATAATAACTGCTTTGGTTTAAAATTTGACATGAAGGCTCTAGCTGAAATTCCTGCATCCTAGCAGATATGAAAAACATTATAGAGTTAGCTGAGCCATAAAAATTTGTCCTGAGATTGCCTTGGTCCTCCAGGAAGAAAGTTTCTTCTATTGGAGTCACAAAGAACCTAGACGAGTATAGCTCATCTACAAAAACCAAACGTGGGATTTTTGCTAGCTCATTAGGCAGTTCCTCTTGTTGTTCATTTACCATGCTATAGGCCAATCTATTTCTTCTGCCTAGTGAGGCACCTTCAACAAAGAAAACAGTAGCTGGGGAAGGCATTTTTGTCTTGGTTGAGTTTTCTGTTTCTTTGCTTTGATGAATTTTTCTATATCTATGAGTTTTCCTGTATCTTCCTATGTAATCCTTCCCCCTTCTTATAGCCTGAGATAGATAGCCAGGTGTCCCCGAAAAGATCCAGAAAATTTTTCGGTGGATTATATTATTACTCAGAAAATTCCAAGGCTTTACAATCCTCGAGGATTTGCTTTTGGAAATGTCTGCCACTACATTAATTATTGTCCAATAATTCTGATCTTTTTCGACATGAGTGGTATGAATAAGCCTAATATTGACACATGTATTGCAGCCTGAAGCTTGAAGTTGAGTAATTGAAACTTAACATATCCAGCCAGAAGCTGGAATGCACTAGCCTGGAGCTAGCAATTTTAAGTGTTTAGATACACAGCTTGCGCAGCTTGAAGCTGACACCAACTTGCTCGTTCGTCCTCCGGCGTCGGCACCGAGGGGGCCCTCTTCTTCCCAAATTTTAACTCAAATCCAATAGTCTTATAACATGTTATCAGCACGATAACTCTACCTACTAAGATATCAAACTGAAGAAGAAGAAAAACCAAAGAAAAATTTTCCGGCCGTTTTCCGTTCGTCCTCCGGCGTCGGCTTCCGCGTTGCTGTGCATGACACCACCACCGCCATCTTGATCCGGGTCCTTTTGTATGAGTTTCTGGTGTGATTGCAAGTTTTGCTTTCTGGGTTTTCTTTCCGTCGATGTTTCCTTTTCTGGGTCAGCAGAAAGTTGTTGGTTTTTGTGGGGGAATCTGCGTGTTTTCTCAGCTTAGTCTTGCAAAGGTTTAAAATTTGAGTATTGCTCTTGGCAAATTTATCAGGTTTGTCGCGGGACATACGTTTTGGGTGTCTTGCATTATTATGATTAGTTTCTAATTCTACTTTTCTTTATGTTCTGGCTCTTTTCTCTACTTATTCTTTGTCGGATGAAAGGTTAAACTGCTAATGGGTACAGATAAAGGCTTCGTCTTGAACTAGCTGAAGTTTCTATTCAGTTCCAGGAGTTATGTTTTGTTGATGCTGTGTATCTTGTTTCACCGTTTCTTTTTTCAAGTCCGTTAACCATTACTAAAGCATAGCATTCATTTTCCTTGATGATTGAGGTGTCAATTATTTTGGCTCAATGTTTGCTGAGTAACTTTGCGATTGCATGTATCATGTGGATGTTAACAGCTCAATTTTTCAGATTCCGTAATTTCCATGTTGTGTTGACAACTCAAAGCCTGTGGCAACCAACACGAACACTTGGCATGTATGATTACTTTTAATGATGGCATGTTTGTCTTGTCAGTTAACACTTGGCAATTATAAACCCAGAACACCAGAATTCTAACATTAAGAAAAAAACAAATCAAATAAACTGAAAAAGTCCAAGGTGCAAGACACATAGAAAAGGTAGGATCACCATGCGAAATATGCATACAGATGGAAAGTCAATGCTTATAACTAAAAGCTTGAGGATGCCAAATACACTCGTCATTAATTTGTAAGTGTATATGTCCAATGGCATACACTGGCCCGTGAATTAATTAAGCTCCATTCCTGTGCAGAATAAGTTGCATTGAATAGTGTTGAGTATGTAACTCAGATTTGCTGATATGTCCGCCGGAGGACATGTTATCGTAGCCTGAAGCTAGCAATTTTTAAGTGTTTAAATACACAAGTTTATACAGCCAAAAGCTGAGACCAACTAGAAGTTGGCTGATAGATATGTAATTTATAGCTAGTACGCACCAGCCAAAAGCTGGTAAATAATTTTTCTAAGTAATCCAGCCTGAAGCTGGCACCAACTTGAAGTTGGTACATAGACTTATTGTTTGGCATTACCGGTTGGGCCATCCCGGGTAAATAATGATGCACAAAATTTATTTGGTCATTCATTGAAAAACCAGAAGTTTTACAATCAATGAATTTCTATGAGTTTGTTTGCTGCGAAAGTTATTATATGGCCTTCCTAAGATGAGAATGGCCTAGTATCACCAGCAAGTTTGAGAATGATTCAGGGGCATGAACGCGGACTGATAAATCCGCTGTGTTAACCATCTAGGTAATTTTTACGATGCATCGACTAGATGGTCTATTGTGTAATGCGAGTTGGCATTGTGCGCACTAATTTAATAATTAAGCCACTTGCAGGTATATATCCCTACTTATGTTACTAGACTATATGTCTAGATAATGCTGGTATATTTCTTCAATGGATAATGTATATCATTGGAAATAAACCCAAACAGATCTGGGGGAACATTGACAATTGATTGCAGGACTATTGATGAAATATTATTACTTGAGAAATTAGTATTTTATATGCAGCAACACTTGAGTGCATCAAGCCAACATGATACTCCTCATTTAATTGATTAATGGTCACATACTTAGTATCTCCCATCTTCGGACCATCGGTTAGTTAGTATATTATGCTCCACCACAGGGTTGTGAAATGGTCCTTTAAAGAAGATTGGGAATCTACGTTGGGTATGTATCTCCATAAATTACAAAAGTAATTGAAACCTATGACAAGAGATTGGAGATTTATTTATAGTAAGATTTGCTTATTAATTGATGTTTTACCCAACATCAGGGGGAGAGAATAAGCAGCTGGATCAAGAAATTATTGAAATGCTTTATCAATAACTAGTTTTTTTTGATCCTCGAATAATTTAGTATGAACCTGCAGTTCAAAAAATGATTCATTTGCAGGAAATTGATATGCAATTGCCAGACACATTTAAATAATGTGATCAAATTTTATATACCAGCTGCATATGCTCCTGTTCAAATTGATATTCCTGAAGAACAATTATTGTATGCAAATGAATCTAATGTGCGCCAGAAGCGTAGAATATGCTCGGTTCCAAAGAAAACTTCTCGATAGAGAAAAAGGAGCAAAGATATGTGATGGCCCCAGTAAGAAAATAAGACCTCCAGTAGAGGTTCAAATTAAAAGTCCTCCAGAAGAGGTTGGTTTTTCTGACACAATAGATAAAGTTCCAGAAGTAACTCAGGTACCTGAAATAAGTGAAAATAATGAGATCTCAATTATAGTGTCAGGAATATGATGAAACCGACGTGGAATAACCGTCGACGGAATATTTGTTTTATGGCGCTAAATATTATGAAAGAAAATGAGGATCATGAAACCTACATCTTTTGATGAATGTAGGCGCAGAATGATTGGCCAAAATAGAGAAATATAATTAAGGTTGTGTTAGACTCGCTTGTGAAGCGAGGAATTTCTCGGACCTGTAGTCCGTACAACAGTGGTATAAAACCAGTCGATTATAAAAGGTGTTTGTGCGAAAAAGGGAAATAGTGAAATATAAAGCACAATTTGTCGCACAAAGCACGGCTTGTCGCATGTCACACAAGGTTTTGCTCTACGACCTGGTATTTAATTATGAGGAGATAAACTCTCCTGTGGTGGATACAATTATTTTAAGTGTTTAATAAGTCTGGCAATATATGAAGATATATGAAAGAATTAGTAATGCATCAAATGAATGTTATTACAGCCTATATTTAATGGATTCATAAGTCATGACATATGCATGAGAATCCCTGAAGGATTCAAATTGCCTGAAGCAACAAATTCCCGGGGATATACAAAATTAAGCTAAGTTGATTTTTATGTGGTTTGAACTGATTCGGATATCTACAATGATTCATACATATATGCTCTATATGTTTAATTTTAGTCCATGAGTGAATTTATCATTGTTGATGATTAATGATGAAGATATTATTGTTGTGATCTAAATATTATTGGAACTTCCGAAGAAGCTTCCAAATGCCGTGCTATATTTTAAGAAAGAATTTGAGATGAAAAATCTCATAAAGAATTTGGTTTGTCCTGAAGTACCTTATCTAAGTGAAAATTTATATTGCTAGTAACATGAAGCCTGAAGCTTTTGCCATAAGCTTATTGGCAAGATATGATTTTACTTTTATCTTCGGGATATAATGAGACATGGCATTACATTAATCCTATAAGCCCGAAGAAAATGTAGATGGTTTTTGCAGATGCAGGTCCTTTATTTGATACAGACAGACATCTGCTACAACTTTACATATGAAATTGCTATGTCATCGGGACCACAAAAGCAAGATGACGAGAAAGATGCTCCAACAACAAATAATGGAGATAGTGCTGGCAACATTGTCCAATTAAAGTAGTGGTGAACAAAAGTAATCAGACAAAGCACACGTCACCAGGAGTTGAGAAGGATGATTGGCATGCAACAACTTCAAGAGATCAAGAGAGGCCAAAATGAGGGGGAGTAGAATACGCGCTGCACTCTTTTTTCCTTCACCAAGTTTTTATCCCACTGGATTTTTCTTGGTAAGGTTTTTAATGAGACAATTTCCCGTAAGCGTATTCTACCCAATGTACAATGACATTCAAGGGGGAGTGTTATAAATTAATGAATATCATTGGTATAAATGAATGGATGACAATGGGTCTGCCACATTTTTGTTCGTTTGCCCTTGGTTTATTTTGTGGGCAGCACTATAAAGTAGTATAAAAGGGCATGATGCCCAGTGTGTGTAATGGTTCCTTTTGGAAACTTGACAGTACGAGTCATGTTGTTGTTGTATATATATTCCAAACTAAACTATTAATGCATTAAGTCACACAATATCAACAATGATTAAGACTAAACCAGGTGAGATGATCATAAATAAAATAAAGATGGCAAAAGAAGAAAACCATACCTGGCTTTGCTCATAAATCTATTGCATTGGAAAGATTATGCTCACAAGAACTCACCTTGATTTGTCAAAGATTACAGGGATCCCAGATCCCAAGCAAATACTTGTATTGTACTCTTTAGCATGTTTTAAAGCATTTGGAGGCTTTATATTTATACAAAAGATTTGGAGTAGTGCCCAAGATAATCCAACGATTAAGATTGAAACCCTAAATTAAAAGGTACAGATTAGTTCTATCATCTAGCTAGAGTTTTTAGTTTTTTTTTTTTTTCTGAACTGTGCCTTCCTTTTAAAACTTTTTATAGCTAGCTATATATGGAAGAAGAATTATTGGATACAGTTGTGCAACATCCTCATGATTTGATATACCTAATGTTGGTTCGATAAGAAAATAAGTTTTTAAGTAAAATCCATTATATAACCAACTATATACTTCTTTGGGCTTAATAATAAGATTGTACACGGGCTTTCATTCCGTCATGGTACTTAATAATTAACATCTGCTTAGCCCAAAGCTAAAAAAATCTCATCACCCAGTGGGAGAGAATTGAATCAAATTTGTTAACCCTTCGTTTTCCAACATCCAAATTGAATGTATGTGTATCCCTGAACGCATTTCCCTGCAAACCTTGTTTCTTTCTTTGACGGACAACTTGAACAGACTAATTAGTCTTAAGATTAAAGCCTCCATAAAGCTTTTGCTTGGTTCTGTTAGGCATATGGAGCTAGAAGGATTGTCTAATTTCTTCTATGCAAATCATTCCAGTACCTTTCTATAATATCGACAGATTGTTGAATAACAGACAACGAAAGAGAAAGTGCAACAAACAAACGAGTTTAGCTCCAATGATACTACAAAAGAAAAGGGACAAAACAACCAATTTGGCCGAGTAATAACAAAGCCAGTATGCCTACTGTATAATTATTATAATGCCCAATTCTGGAGCTAGGTAGTATTTCCTGGGTAAAAATCTTATGCATAAAAAACTTAGAAAAATTA